>BQNB010125824.1:2929-19702 GCA_026074375.1 Tanacetum coccineum
TAGACACATTCTTTTCTTCAGATTGTTTAGCATCAACACGTTTCTTCAAACCTATATCACCATTATCTTCTTGTGGACCTGCATTTTTTGTAGTTTGATTCCCTGCAGTAACTGGTTGATAGTTCATAGAATTTGTTAAGGAATCAATATCAAAAAGCCAGTTAGGTCCTTGTCCTGCAATATTTGGTTTATTTTCAAGAAAGTTTACATGCAGATTCTCTTCAACTTTTCTAATTAGAGGCTAAGAAGAAAACCCAGCTAAACCTGCTAAAGTCATCAGTCACTACAAGGCAATATGTTTTATGGTTGATACTCCTAACAGATGTTGGAACAAATAAGTCCATATGCAACATCTGTAAGGGTTGGCTGATAGAGCTCATAAGTTTAGCCTTACAGGAAGCCTTGTGTTACTTTCCATTCTGAGAAGCAACACAAGTATGGTCATTGTCCAAAATCTTTGAAGGAAGACCTCTTATAAGGTTTCCCTTCACAAGTTTATTCATTGTTTTAAAATTCACATGACCCAGCCTCCTATGCCATAATTTAGACTTATCAATTGTGGCTTTTACAAACAAACAAGTTAAATCTCCAGAAAGAACAACATTCTTTAAATCAAAGTTGAACATATTGCTTTGCCTGAAAACTCTAAGCAGTACTTGGCTTTCATCAAGTAGCTTAAAATCAGGAGACAAAACAAGACATTCGGTTTCAGTGAAAAGAACACTGTTTTTCTTATCACACATTTATGAGATAGAGAAAAGATTAAACTTTAGTTCTTTGACAAAGAACACATCTTCAAAGTCTTACTTATCTGTTTTTATCTTTTCTTTTCCTGTTATCTTACCACCTCTAGCACTTCTACCAAAAGCAACAAAACCTCCATCAAGTTCTTGATAATCAGTAAGGAAGTCCTTGTTCCCTGTCATATGCTAGAATATCCACTGTCAAATATTCCTTTGTTCTTCAAAGCTTGTTGTAGATTTCCCTTCACAAAAGTAAGAGAGTCAGTGTCTATTAGGGACCCAAGCCATTACTGACTTGAGTTTGCCTTGTGGATCTATATAATTTACTCTTTTTGAGACCCATGATCCACTATTGTCTTTGGAGACATTGTTTAAATTAGTCATTTTTGGTCTCCAAACACATCCTACTGAGGCCTTAACAGTAGTGACCCCATTACCCTTAACTTAACATTATAACTGTTTGTTTGCCCCAACAGTGTTTATTACACAATTTACTGACATATAACTTTTGTTTATTTGAAATCCTGGTATTTTGTGTTGTTGACTTATAAAAGACCTTCTAATTGGTGAATGTGATCTTTGAAAGCATTTGTTTTTAATTTTTGAAAATTTACTCTATTATTATGGGTGAGCAGTATTAAACTGTATGTTGCTTTTTGATAACTAGGTATGAATGTAACTAGCTGATGTTGATGCTCTTAGA
Organism: Tanacetum coccineum; assembly: GCA_026074375.1. NCBI lineage: Eukaryota > Viridiplantae > Streptophyta > Magnoliopsida > Asterales > Asteraceae > Tanacetum > Tanacetum coccineum. The sequence goes on from BQNB010125824.1 coordinate 4,376, forward strand.
GAGCTTTGCTTTGGGGCAGCATAACTAGTACTCTTCTGACCTTGTTAAGATCGCAGATGGAACAAAATTTCATTTGATGATTTATTCTTGTATACTATTTTCCTAACTGGTCTTAATTTCCCTTTGACAGTATTCTTTCCCATATTTTTCAAAACAGACTTTTTAGCCATTCTCTTTTCATGAAAATCACAGTATTTTATTAGATGGCATACAACTTTCACAAACAAAACAGGCTTTCTTTGTAAACCCGAATCCTAACCCCAGTTTTTGAGTTCCTGTTCTCATTCCATCTTTTTCTACATAGGATTTGTAGTGATTATTTTCCTTTGGTTTTTAGCTTGTTTAGGTTTTTCAGATTCATTCCTAGATTTAGGAATCTTCTAATTACCTCACAACCCCCAACCCTTTTAAGGAATAGGTGTGTTTTGTTGCTTGCAAATCATTAGATGAATAAATATCCTCTTGTCATGCACTAACCCATCGTCACTGATTAATACTCCACTAGGCTCCTAACAGATTCATAATTGCTAGGCTTGTGTTATCTCTCGCCATTGCTAGGTGAGTGTTTTTGCTTCAACTTGAGACACACGAGCACGTAAGACGGAGCGGTCGGGAGGGCGTGAGTTCAGATGATGCCAATTCCTGCCTAATGAGGAGGCGGTTGTGAATGTACTAGTTGATGTTGTTGCTTTTAGAGAGCTTTGCTTGGCAGTGCTAACTGGTACTCTTTCAGACCTTGTTAAGATTGCAGATGGAACAAATTTATTTTGATGATTTATACTTTGAGCACTGTTCCAAACTAGTCTAATTTCCCTTTGACCAGTATTCTTTCCCATATTTTGCAAAACAAACTTTTTAGCCATTCTCTTTTCATGAAAATTGCAGTCTTTTATTAGATGGCTGTAACCGCCACAAACAAAACAAGCTTTCTTTGTAAACCTAAATCCTAACCCCAGTTTTTGAGTCATTTTCCCATTCCAATCTCTTCTATCTACCTTAGGATTTTGAGTGATCATCCTAGGTTTTTTAGCTTGTTTAGGTTTAACAGATTCATTCCTAGTATTAGTAAACTCAATCTTTTTAAGACTAGGTTTGTCTGTTGCTTGCAAATCATTAGATTGAAAAATGTCCTCATCATCACTAACCCAATCTTCAATGATAACTCCACTAGGCCTAACAGATTCAACTCTAGGCATTTCTACACTAGTATTGCTAGTTTGAGTGATACTTGTTTCAACTTAAGACACACTAGCACTAGTCTTATTTGATGTAGGCCTATAAACAGAATCATCCAATCCTGCAAAAGATAGGTCAGCTAGTGGAGGCATGTAGTTCCCAGTCAAAGGAGGAGGAACAGCATGATATCCATTATCCTTTTTAAACCTATCATTTGTTTGATTGTCATCTCCATCACTTGAACGACTATCAAAGACACTATTAAACAATTCACTACCACTTGAATCATTTTCATTCAATTGATCTCCATATCCTGGACCAGTTTTATCTTTAGAACTTAATTGACTATTAATCAGTTTATTTAAGTTTTTAGAACAAGATTGTACCTCTGTGTCAAACCCTGAGAGTTTGAAGTGTAGGCTATGAGAGCAAACTCAGTTGGTTCATCTTGAGCTATATAACTCCAGTCATATCCTAGTCCATCTTGGACAATCAAAGCATTATCCTAAACAACTAATGCATCAGAGGTCTCTACTGGTACAGTCCTTCTGGTGTTGTCCCTGCTCCTATACCCTGCATCTCCATTCATGTTCCCATGATTTCTTGGTGCTCTACATTCCCTTGCAAAAATGGCCCCTTTGATGACAGTTAAAGCATTCAACTTTAGTTTTATCAAAACCTACAGGTTCTTTGCCATTGAAAATTAACTTTCTTCCAGTCTTCTAATAAAATCGCTTAACCCTCATAGATATATAACTCTAATAATATCCCAATCCATCTTGCAGTAATCAATAGCATTGACCTGAACAACCAATGCCTCAAGGTCCTCTACGGTACAGACCTTCTAGTGTTGTCCCTAACTCCTATATCTGTATCTCCCATTCCTATTCCCTTGATTTTCTTGATGCTCTAAATTCTAGTGCAAAATGGCCCCTTCTTATGATATTTATACATTTAACCTTGGTTTTGTCAAAACCTACAGTTCTTGCCTTTAAAAATTAACTTTTCTTTCTAGCTTTCTTAAAAACCTCTTACCCTCATAAAAGCATGGCCACCTGCCATTTAAGGTCCATTCTTCCAAATCATCATGATCATCTGCTCCTAAGTCTTCCCATCTTTGTGGACTATTTGACTGATTAGCAAGAATGAAACAATTAATCATCAGTATAATGAAAAGAGTCCATGTCCTTGGAGAGCTATGGACTTGCTGCGAGTAGAAACACCATGTGGCCAGTATTAACTTCATCTAATACTGTTAGTGTCTTCTGTATGAGTAAGCCACATTCTGAGATTTTAAAGATGAAACCAGAGGAACCATTTGATGTCAGCTCAAACACTTTAGGTTATTGTAAAGATCATCATATCTTATACATGCTACACCCATGTTGTTTGCTCCACAATCAAAAGCTATGTTGTTCCATGATAAAGGTAGAGCTCTTAGAAATTTTTGATTTGCAATCTTATTAACCAGCTTCATCATGGAAGCTTCAAGATGGGCTGATAAGTTTTTGAAACTAACATATGCTTTTGCGTAGGCCTTCTATGTTGATACAGAAAAAGTTAATCAAATTGTTTCTTTAAGACATTCTTTGCATCTTTTTTAGATGTCACAATGCCGCCTAACCCTACTCTTGCATAGCAAGCCACAAAGACTTGGCATCCTTGATTGTATTGGAAACCACAATTGATACTCATAAGGAATAGCCAAAGAAAATGGCTTTAGCTTTTCTTCTTATTTGTCTTGTCCAATATAGCTTTATCAGTCCATTGGAGATACTTCAGTATATCAACACCATTCTCATCTTTTGTTGTTGGTACAGGTTCATCACCATTCATGATTACTGCCACAACCATAATCTGTGTTGTGAGGTCTGCTCCATCCTCATGCTCCATAGGGTGTATTCACCTTTCTGAGAATATGAACGTGTACAATAGATACATTAAGGAGATTCCACTGGTGCCATTTATAGTGTGAATAATGGGGGAAAGTTTTGTGTAGGACCACCTGGATACTACACTAAGACTGATAACCGTCCACCATATGGTGAAAGGAGGCAAAGCTTAGAAGAACTATTGGCTAAGCATCAAGAGGAATCTGCTTGGAGAAGTACTGAAATGGAGGTGTGGATTAAAAAAGCTTCAAGAGAATGCCGAGATTAACACTAGGAACCAAAACGCCTCACTTAAAAACCTAGAAACCCAGATCGAGCAATTAACCGATGAACTCCGTTCCAGGAAGGAAAAATATAAACAAGCAAAGGTAGTAAGTGTTGAACATGAGGGACCCAGCTCTCCTAACAAACTTAAGAATCTCCATGGAATATCCTTCCTCTCTGATTCTCAGGAAGAAAACACCATTGATCAACTACCTACGAAGGAATCTAATCCAGGACATTTTACGCTTCCCTGCACCATCAGTAACTTTAACTTTTATGCTATGGCCGATTTAGGAGCTAGTGTAAATGTTCTACCTAAGAATATTTTTAAGTATTTGAAATTAACAAACCTTAGTGAAATCGAGATGCTAGTGGAAATGGCAGATATAAGAAAAAAGGCACCACTTGGGATAGTTAGAGACATACTCGTAAAAATTGATAAATTCCTGTCCCATCTGACATCGTAGTTCTTGATCAAACCCCCAATTCAACTGTCATTTTAGGAAGACCCTTTTTGGCCACCGTTCATGCCCAGATTAGTGTTTTTGAAAAAGAAATATCAGTAGGGATAGGTGAAAAAAGGGTAACGTTTAACATAAATAGGAATGACCTTAACTTCGCCTCTATTGAGGGAATCTTTATGTTAAACTCAATTAACACTAATGAACCAATCACTAAAAGATTGAAGATAAGTGATGACGCTACTACAACACATTTTTGTAAACCTATTATACAAGAATTTGATAAGGACTTTAAGGCTTGGCCATCCTGTAACCCATTCAGGAATAAATGTGATGGGGGCATAAAATTTATGGAATCAATGAGCTTGGTAAAACAAAATATTAGTTTTTCCCAAATACCAACGAAAGGAAGGAAATGAAAGGAGGTGGGGTATCATTTCTAAACTTTTTAATAATAAGATATGGTAGCTGTCATGTTGAGGATTCTATTTGGAGCAAAAGGTATTCAGAATGGTGTAATGAAAATTCTCATGATAAGAAACCTAGGCCTAGAGACTACACTTTTAAAGGATGGGTAAAGCTTAAGAAAGGACACATAGACATAAGTAAATCCGTTAAGAAAGATTTATTTAAATTATGGGTGATTGATCAGTTTACGGAGGCATTAGATCCTGATAAAGACCCTTTAGAAAGATGTTTAGATGAATACAATTGGGTATTCCATAAGGAAATTGAACAACTTGCCGATGAATACGAAATAAAAATTGGAGAAAAAGGGCAAGTTCTTGAAGAAATATGGACAAAATGTAAAAGAGCTCGATATAAGAATAAAGATTGGTGGTATGATTACTGGTACGAGGATGAAGAAAAAACAGAATTAGGTAATGAAGATTACAATCCACCAATGGTACATACAGAAACATTTGAAGTAACAAAATATAGTTCAACAATGGATGTAGATTCATATGTGTTAGTGGCGAGAATAATGAAACCCTGTCCTTGGGAAGGAAAAATGGATCAAGGTTTAGGAAAATGATAATGGAGGAAATGGAAGAAGTCCTCGGGAATGACGGAGAGGACTCTAACGACGAAACATAGAATTGTCATGCGTCTAACTTAAAGACTCGTTAGTAAACAAAAGTGCTTGTCGGGAGACAACCCGTCCTTTATTTAATGAAATTTCCTTTTTGCATTAGTCGGTTTGCATGTTTCTTACTTTGTTTTACATAATCCAGAATGTAGGAGGCAATTATCGAGACTGACTCGACTCATAATCATATGGTAACTTTGCTAAATCTGCAGCAGTTACGGCGTAACAACTTTAGTTTATGTCGTAACCACTTCAGTTACGACGTAAACCATTTCATGGTTACACCGTCACACCTTAAAACTTAAATTTTTTACCACTTAATTACGACGTAACCACCGGGGTTACGCAGTAACCTCCTTTTGAAATTCTAAAAATTTAAGTTTTAAACATGTCTAAACCTTGTATACGTAAATGGACTTTGTGGGTATGTTCTCTGGAAGCCCTCACGAGACTAAACTCGTCTACTTGGGCCACCAAGCTGTTTAAAAGGCTTGTTACATATGCTAAATGCAATCGTGATTCCTATGAAAGTGAGTTAGGTTTGTATTTCCTGTACACTTTATAATTCTTGTAGAACGATTTTATGCTTTGGTTTGTTTTTGTGATCACGGGGGATAAAGAGCTTGCGGGAAGACGGAAATAATTTAAAGATTTCCGCCAAATTTCAAATTTCAAAGCAATGCTTAGGGAGTTTCTTGTCTTAATTCTATTCTTTCCTTTTTATTTCATTTTCTTAATGTACAATAGGGACATTGTACAAATCAAGTGGGGGGATGGGAGTAGAATTAATACTTAAGATATGTTTTGCCTTTGATTTTCTAGTTTTCTTCGAAAATTCTGCCAATTTTAAAATTTTTGACAAATTTTTCTTAAATAACTAGAATTAATCTTTGCCGAATGCACATTACCTTTTATTATACTTGGTGAGATTTATGCCTAGTATTCCGTTTCCATCATATTACTAAAAAATCCACCAAAATATTGAGTGTGCCGATAGTATTGTAGACTTTAGAACTTGGCCTATACATCATTTCGAGACCTAATTAGCAGGAATAGATAGTTCAAGAAGGCAACACTTATAAAATCACCCAAATAGCCTATATGTGTGTGTTTATTGACTTGTTACACTGACTTGTCGACCTCCCGTAATAAACCCTTTTGTTGCACTCTTTATTAGTGCAAGATACCCCTAGATCACCCATGTTGAGCCAATCTATGTTTTCACCCTACTCTATATGTTTCGTTGCACCATTTCACCTTAGCCTACCCTGTAGTCTATAGTTATCTTTGTGTTGAAATATCTGGCTACTTAAGTCCATGGTTCGAGGGAATGGGAAAGAAAATTTTAGGCATTCCTTGAAGACCAATCAGTTATGATCTATAAAGACCCCCCCATATCACCACTTTCGACATTGTTTATCTCAAGTGGGGAGATGTTTGTATAATATCGGATGTTGCAGGGGCAATAAATAAAGATATAAACTCCTATAACATTTTCATATTTATCATGAAGAAAATAAAGAAAAGAGGGTTAAACAAAAAGCCACCCATGTGCTAAAAATGTAAAGATGGTGCAAAATAAAAAAATAGAGCTAGTAGCCCATTATTGCACCAAGATATCTCAATAATTATGAAAAATGGAGCTAGTAGCCCATTGTTACACTAAGTCATACCAATACTCATAAAGAATAGAGCTAGTAGCCCATTATTGAAGATCATATTTTCGGACTTAGACTCTTGAACCTTGGATGGATAGTAGCTAGTTATGACAACCTTGGATTACTTTAGACTATTTGTTTTGTGTTTTTATATTAACAACCATTAAATGTGTATCCCATGTCTATCCTAACCCCTTTATCACCCTATAAAACCATATCACCCTTGTTGCCTTCAAGAATTATTTAGACCCTAATTCTAACTGGTGCAGATTTGTGTACTTTTCAAGCTTATGATAGAATACATGCTATGACTGTGAAATTGAGCGATCACCCCGAAAATGAAACACTTAGACTAGTGGATAGCTGAGTGACTTTTTATCCCCTTTTTGTGAGATGTTCGGCTTTGATGTTTTCTAGCATAAGAATTTTATAAATTCATTTCTTGAAGTTATTCTCGAGAAATCTTTTTATGAAATGTTCTAGCATGTTCTACTTGAGGGCAAGCCGAAGTTAAGTGGGGGGATATTTGATAACACCAAATTTTAATACTTTTTGGTGGCAAAATACCCCCTATATTACCTGCAAATGTTTTACTAACACTCGAAAACGAGATATTTTCTATCATTTTGTTTTTAAAAAAAGGTTTTTTTTTTTTTTCAGGTCAAATACGGAAAAGTGACAAGAAACAAGAGAAAAAGGACGTCAAAAGTTTAATATTTTAAAGAATGTTACGGCGCAACGCCAAATATGGTTACGCCGTAACATATATTAAGCAAGTACAAAGATCAAGGACAACTTTAAACGGCTGAACCCCATAACTAGTTACGCGTAAACATAATTTGGAAGGAAATCTTACCATAGATAGAGTAACTGCGTAGACACTCTTATGTAACGCCATAAACCATGAAGACTCCACTAATATGTAATGAAGATCAACGTTACATATGTCAATTATTGAAGGTTACCAGAACAGCGTAAAACCGCATCTATTTACGTCTTAAACGAAGCTTATTTATGGAATGCCATGTAAGAAGGTTACGGCGTAACAAATTTATAAGTTACGCCGTAACAGGCTCGATGCCTATAAATAGAGGCTTCATTCAAGCTATTCCGACATCACTATCCCCTCCTCCACAGCCAATTGGAGAGGCGACAAAGGCTTCCAACCTTCAAAGATTTCCAACCTGGAGTCAAGGGAGGTCACACTATTACTTACTTATTTGAATAAAAATCATCAAATCGAGAAACTAACGTAAGAATTATGAGTTTTCAATCTATGATTTCCTTCTATTTCTTATTGTGCTTACCGTTACATACGGCTAAGCACTTAAAAGTGATGCTAGTTTATGTAATTACTTACTTGATGGTTTTGACTGGCTGTATTGTTTCCTATTAGATTATGTTTCATTAGATATTCCTTTGACTATCGTGTAACCCTGGGTTTATGTTTAGTACGGGGTGGTTTTGGGAACCTCTGCTTGCCCCATATATTAGTTATCATTGTCATATAGCATCTAATCTGGTACTGGAAGGATCCTATGACTCCGACCCGATATGTAGGACTTAACCGGACCGGCCACCGCACTTATCATAGAATATACTTAAAAAGGTACAGAACTCTTTCATAAGAAGGGTTATAATCTTTAAGGTTTTATTAAGATATGTTTTGGATATTGGGATTAATCACTACAACCCTGGATTAGTCCAAATACCTCCAAACATTTGACACGAGTCAGAATCAAAACGGGAAGTATAGGAAAAGACTACATATCCTATTCAAGTCCTATCGACCTATAAACCGCTAATCAAAACATATTTTAACAATGCCCAGAAAACATTTTCATAACAATTGTAATGAAGTAACTAGGTTAGCACGTTTTCTCTCCTGATATCTCCAACTCTTTTAATTTTTAGTAATTTATTTTATTGTTATTTATTTCAAATCATTTCAAACCACTTTTAAAACGTGACATTTCAAATTAAAACTAATTACAGCTTAGCTCTTGGGTCGACCTCGGATTTACCATTCTATACTACCCATGATCGGTTCTCTGCCCGTTAGTGCATTGTTAGGTAGATCGAGTTTTATAAATTTAAAACTTGGTAAAAATATATTTTAAAATAAAATACGCATCATGATGAAACTTATGCCCCAATTGCTAGACTTGAGTCAATTAGGATACTATTAGCCTATGCTTGTGCTTTAGATTTTAAGCTATTCTAAATGGATGTAAAAAGTGCATTCCTGAACAGTTTTATCAATGAGGAGGTATACGTGGCACAACCTCCAGGATTTCTTTGACCTTTGAGTGAAACCGGATCCTGATTCACTTTTTGGGGGGTTTTTTGTTTACTCCTGAACCGGTCGAGGTGGTTTTATCCGACCAGCGCTTAAACTAAATAAAGTTTTTAATATGTTTTAAAAACGAGCACCCAAATCTTGGTATGATAGATTAAAGGCTTTTCTTATTAAACATGAATATAAAATGGGAATGGTAGATAACACTCTTTTTACTAAGAAAAAAAGTTCAAACCTTATCATCGTTTAAATATATGTCGACGACATTATATTCAGCTCGACTTGTCAAGACATATGTGATGAATATGCCGAAAAATCAGCATGACGAGTATCGAGATAACATGATGGGGTGAACTTAACTTCGTTCCTTTCAAACTTCTTCTTGACACAAAAAAACAAATGAAATAGGTAATTTTCTTTAAATCAATCTAAATATATTAAAGAAGAATCTTAAGAAATTTGGCTTAGAATAGTCTAAAACAAATGAAAACCCCCAGTCCTCCTCCAATACCATACTCACGAAAGACAAGAGTGTGAGTCGTAGAGTAGTACCAAGTACAGGTCATGATAGGTAGCTTTATATACCTAATGAAAATAGGCCACAATATCCTGTTTTAGATGTCGCCTTTGTGCCCGCGATCTCAAGAGGCTCCCAAAACCTCTCACCTTGAAGCAGTTAAACGTATCTTCCGATACATTAAAGGCACTACGCACTTAGGATTATGGTATCCTAAGGGGACCGGCATAGAAACAGTAGTATATGACGACTCTGATCATGTGGGAGACTATGTGGACCGAAAGAGCACTATCGGTATTTGTACGTTCGTGGGATGTTGTTTGATATCTTGGTTCTCGAAGAAACAAACAGCTCTTGCTATATCCACTACCGAAGCCAAATACGTAAGCGCTGGAAAGACATGTCAACAAGCACTATGGATGAAACAAGCTCTCATCGACTATGAAATACGACTCGATGACATTCTGATCATGTGCGACAACAAAGGCACGATTGACCTTAGCAAAAACCCAGTGCAACATTCTCGTACTAAACACATCGAAATTCGTCACCCCTTTCTTCGTGATAATGTCCAGAAAGGACATATCTCAATCGAAAAAGTGCCGTCCGTCGACAACATCACCGACATTCTTACAAAATCCCTTAAACGTGAATCGTTTAACTATCTACGTCTTGGTTTCGGAATGATGGAACACATTCCATAAATCATATTAGTCCGCTTCTCCTTCTTCTAGTCTCGATTCTAGTCCGTGTTCCATTCCACGTCTTGAAAACTTAAATACTTCATCCGAAGTACTTTGAGCATTTTTAATTCGCGAAATGCAAATTAAAACGTCGCTCATCTTTGTAAATTTTTTTTGTCAAAACTAAGTCTAAAATCCTCTGCTGAGGGATGCCCCCATATCTCCGGCGGCCCCCAATATATTTGGGAGCGCCTAACGATATGGGACCGCCAATAGAAAACTCATATCTCCACACTTAGTCAAAAAATTTCAAAACACAAAAACAAACAACAAACCCAACCCCTCTCCGCTACTCGTACTGAGTGATAACACGAACAAAACCAAACCCAAACATCTCCTCAAAATCAAACCATTAAAAACTTAAATTGAAGATCTAATCAACACCTATAATCATCCACAACATCACAAAGATCATCAATTGTTACTCATTTTATCTATTTTATTTAAATTTAAGTCTAGGGTTCATGATGAACACAAAAATTGAAATTGGGGATTTTCTATTTTTATTTCTATTTTGTACAATTAGGACTACTAGGTTACAATGTATAACTAATATGCTTCCCATAGACATAGGATTTACATATATTAGTAAGTTTGTAGAAAAAAATAACTTCGAACCAAAACCCCAATTTTATTTTTAAATCACTCACGTTAGGAACATAATAAAATTATTGTTAATACATCTTAAAAATGATTTTCAACACATGCATAATGATCTCATGAACAAAGGTCGGGATACATAATTCATTATGTATTTTTCACCATGATTTATGGATGACAAAGTCAAATTAAGGAGCGATTTGGATAACTCTTAGGATTTTATCTTTAGGGTCGAGTTAATCGTTACTCTATACATTTTGTTACATTTAAGGCACAAACACAAGGCAACAAACTTAAAATATTAATACAATATAAGAAAATTAAAATATGATTTTGGTTGTCTTATTTTAGGTGACAATGCCTCGAATTACCAGACTAGATCATTAAAAGACCCGAAATTACATTTCACTCATATCAAATGAATTTAATCAACCTTTACAAAACATAATTGCAAGTCTTGAAAAATGGCACTTTCACGAGGGTAGGGTTGTGAGTCAAAATTTCGAAAACATGAGTCATATCCATGCGAAGTTTGAATCAATTAATTTTGATTGTTTGTTGAACATAAACTGATAAGATCGTTTAAGCCATCTAGGATCGTTTTATAAATAACATCATAAACATGCAGCGGAATATAAAGAACAATGATGTTATTAAACAAGGTTTTCTTCATTGAACGTTTCCCTATTACCCCAACTATAACTTGGGGCTACACCAACTAATTATGGTGTACTATTCGACTCTCATCAGTCGACTATACTATCTATCTATCTAGACTCTCAGTGGGAGAGTTCTATGTATCCATGGATATTAAAACCTATGAGTCTATGTCTCTTTATATAAGGAGAGAGCATAAGACGTTACAAAGAATTCTAATCAAACACATTAATGCTATTAATTATCATTAAGTCCATCATTAATGCTATTAATTATCATTAAGTCCATCATTAAGTTACATCTTGTAACTTCCCAATCATTAAGTCCTTCTTGTTTCATTCTTTTGTTCTTTTGTCTCATCAAATCTATAATTCCCAACAATCTTCCCCTATTTGATGATGACAAAACAAACAATGTTCTCGTTGCAACGAATCATCATTAAATCCTAAGCTTCCCCTGAAGTTGAGATGTAATCATCTCCCTGAATGAAACAATGCTTCATCCCCTTAACTTATGATCATGCACCACACATAATAAGCTGCAAACAAAAAAGCACTGTAATTTTTCTTCCCCTATTTTGTCTTCAATACCAATAGGGGGTCTTCGTAGGAAAATGCAACTTGGAATCCATAACAGCTACATATTAATAAACCACAACTACTAATCCAACCTTCCAATACTCAAAATACCCTCCATGAAGCATAATACGAAAAATGACTTTGAGCAGTAGAAATATAAACTAGCAGTAGTAATAAAGATCAGCAGTAGTAATGAAACACTTCCCCTTAAGTGGTGCATGTAGATGGTTAAACAATTAAACAATAAGCTTCCCCTGAAACCAATATGTTTACCATCTCTTGAATCTCGAACTCTGTAGGCTCCATGTAGTGATCACTGATGAAGAAAATAGAATATAACGAATTTGATGAAGAAGTAGAATCTCCCAAACTTGTGTCTTATATCTTGTACTATCCACGACGTTGAACTCATACTCCTAATGTATAAGCAGACCGCAATCTCTTGACAAAATCCTCATCTATATGAGACACATACTAAGTGATAGCAAATGTGAGCATTGAGCACCTATAAGAAAAATCACACACCTTTGCTAGATTTTGACAAGTCTTCGTCACACCATTTAAGCACGAACAAGTTACCTTTAAAGTCATAGCCTCCAAAACTATACTTTAAGATATGATAAGACACACACCTGTGAAACCCAACTACAACATCAAATAAGTGATAATCAATCGTCTTCGTAATCACCTCTTCAAATAATATCCAAAAACGAGCCTTTTAAATGTTTAAGAACATTTAAAAATCAATCCGTTAACTTCCCCTTAAACGAAGCATTCGAGATCCAAATCCATCCAAAAACCAAAATTCATGTATTACCCGATATCTGATAAAGCAAGCAGTACGTTCTAAGATATCGGATAACACTAGCGGTACTTTCACAAACAGCAGCGGTACTTTGATCTTTTCAGCGGTACTTTACCTTGATCCATCCAGCGCAGCAGTACTTAAACAGATATTTACTTCCAAGCAACAGTGTCAATAATACACGAATCCTATCATACCAAATAGCAAAGATTTGCTATACAAACCATATACACAAAGCAGCCCACGTCATTATTTCTTATAATTAGGATATCATTGAAGCCCAATCCATATGTGAACTAGTCTACTGAGTTTTTCCAGCCCAACAAAAATAAGTGTATCATATATCAGATAGAGCAAAGACTTAACCCTACCCACATATATCACACGAAGCCAATAGATACCTTATCAAATCATACCATTATTCACAGGAAGTTAATATGATATATAAAAATAATCCCTATAATTTAGCCTGCCATAACTCCATATCTAAAATAGTGAAAGTCAATATGGCAGATCCCAATGACTAACTTCTTCATCTGTTGCTTCTTATTTTGATCACAATCTATATTCAATGAGTTTGTTGCTGCTTCTTTTCGATGAACACTATCATCACCAGTCATGAATCATTATCACAACAACAACAATGAGATCTTCGTAAATCTCAAATTGATATCTTTAGCATATGTTGCTTCCCCTTGAATGATCACATACAGTTTTAACATGCTATTGCCCAAACAGTACCTTTAAGTACTCGAACAGTACTTTCCATAAACCAAGCATCATCTTACTGCTTCTTCTCTTTCTAAGAACGTGTAACATATCCTGTTGTTATCTGTTACATCAACTCCAAACTCCATCACGTTTGAAACCAACAGCATCATCAATGATTCTTTTAAAATCATGGCTTCATCACCATACAACCTGCTGTAACATTCATTATCTTCGTACCATGACCAAGCAAACACATCGACTTCTTCTTCATAAAAGATTAATATTTATAAAACCCTTAGGAATTAGGGTTTTGTTGAATCTTGCGGATCATTAGAACGAATCACCAAGCAACTATCTTGAACTTCTCTGTTTTGAATAAGCTAGGGTTTGGAAGAAACCCTAGTTTTTCTTGAATTACAAAAACAAAAACTTGAAAATAATACCTTTTCTGCAGCCAAATTCGTCATAGCATAACTTTTTAATAAAAGCTTATCTTGACGATCGCTCCGGTCAGATTGTAGATATATGTGTGTAGAACCTCCAATTAAAATTTCGCGACGATCCAACGGTTAACGAATGAGTTATGACTGTTTTACCATGGCTGCCCAGAAAAATACGAACTTAGAAACCATATACGAATTTTAGGTTTCTTCTTCATTCTTCGACCATAAAACCTTGAATCCTAGATCGAGAGCCACAAGGCTCTGATACCACATGTTGAGAATCGTTTTAGCTCATCTAGGATAGTTTTACAGATAATACTGAACACGCAGCGGAATAATAAGAAAGCAATATTATCAAACAAGGTTTTCTTCATTGAACGTTTCCCTATTACCCCAACTATAACTTGGGGCTACACCAACTACTATGGTGTACTAACTAACTAACTAACTAACTAAACGTCTACATCTCTACGTGTTTACTCACACACACATTTTTATGTGCACACACACTTTTTTGGATACTAAAAACCTATGTCTATGATCTCTTTATATAGGGAGAGATCATGACTTACAAAGGAAGATAATTAATAGATAAGGAAACTATTTAAATCACATTAAATACTTTCCTAATATTTATCTTGTAAATCTTTGACCAAATCTTCATTAACTCTTCAAAATCTTCCATCTTTGTAGAATTACATATTTAGTCCTCTTGTTTCATTCTTTTATTTATTTTGTCTCATCAAATCAAGAATCTCAACAGTTGGTATAGTTGTGTAGTTGTGTTATATCTTGTAAATCATTTGTGTATATTGTGAAAGTGTGTTTCGTAGTTGTGTACAATAAGTAGATTGTTGTAATCATTATAAGTATAGTTAGATCGGGGTGATCTTAGTAAGTTGTGATTGATTGGTGTTATCGTAGTAGTGTCTTGGTGAAGTGAAGTTGTGAAGCAAAGTGAAGTTGTGAAGTAGAGAGAAGTCGTGAAGTGAAGCCAAGTTGTGTATTGTCGTGAAGTGGTGTGTTTAGTTATGATAGATTGGTTCTAGCTAGGATTAGAACTCGACATTTCGCTTAGTGTCAGAAATTGGTGTAAGCTAAGTTGTGTACGGTTTTCTTCGCCTAAAGGGAGTTTGTTGACATACTGAAGATAACTCTCGAGTTTGGTACTCGGGGAGTGGAGTAGGGCGAAGAGGTGCTTCGTTATCGAACCACTATAAACCCTTGTATTATGGTTTGATCTTTCTAACTCTTATCTCTTGTCTTTCATATTTACTTGTCATTAACTTACATACTTACATTGTTCATATTGTGCACATATTGAGATCACACAAAGTCGAATCTAAGTTTTTTATAAACAAGCATAACGTTAATTTAAAAAGCGGTAAACTATTCAACCCCCTTCTAGTTTTCCACAAATTGTTTAGAAGCCA
>BQNB010125825.1:5062-19702 GCA_026074375.1 Tanacetum coccineum
ATAACCATCTCATTTATAAATTGTTCCCTTTGTTCTTTGTCAAGTTTTTGGGACTTCTTGATTGCCACAACACGCTTATCTGGTAGAGTTCCTTCATACACAATACTGTTACCTCCCTTACCAAGTATCTTACCTTCTGCAAATTATCTGTTGCTTCTTCTAGCTCTTTAACTCCAAAAATGTTCACGGAACCCAAACCAGTGCCACTCTTCGATTTTAGTTTCTCCGTCAATAGTGCGCCCTCATTTTGTTCAAAAAACTTTTCTTTTAGTTTAGTTAGCTTCCTTTTCTTGGCCATGATGTACAATATCGATATTCCAATGAGTATAGTGAGTAATGAAAGTCCAATACCTATATTTGATGATGGGGACAACATAGTTAGTTGATATTCGGTTTAATAGTTTATGCATTCTTTTGATGTAATGATAATATCTTTATTCGTATGGAAGCTCTTCATCCTTATTTGAGAACTAGAAAATAAAAATTGTCATTTATGGTTGCTGTTTTTTTATTCTTTTGTTAGAATGTGGTTTGTTCTAATTTTAAATTTTAAACTGATATTCCCATACCTGTAAAAGATTTTTTTTTGAAAGGAGTATACACCCTCCTAACTAAAATAGTTGTTCACCGATATAAAACACACAGTTTAAGAAAAAACATAATTATAACTCCTTTGTCTTTCTTACTTTTTGCAGAATGACAGTTTTATCCTTAACTAATTAATTAATCTCTTCTTTAAATAATATTAATTTCAACCACAGGTAATAGGCTAAACTCAATCAAATTTCCCAATCTATTTTTATTAGTGGAAAATTAAATTGAAACATCCAAAAGATAAAGCGGACTATTAATTTTGGATGGAGGGACTATATAATTACAAATTAAAACAACATGTACGTGATTGTATATGGGCACATTGGCATTACAATAAATTTTGAAATATATTTAATTCCTCAAAGATGTTAGAAATTGGGTATGGGTTGTGATGATAATCTTTGATATTTTTCAAGAATCATAAGTATTTCGACCCTTTATATACATGGGTATTATGTTCTTTTGAGATAATTCAAGACAATCAATTAGTTTTAAGAACTATATCAAAACACTTTTTCTCTCCCTTGGGAGAGAAAACACCTTCTCAATAAAACCCTAAAAATAGGGATGGCCACCCTTAAAAAAACCATTCTCATCACGTTTATAATCCTTCTTTCTTGTTCATTCACTCCTGTAACGATCATGTCTATGATTGTTTAAGGGTTTTGAGCAATCCTGCTGCATGAATCTTGATAATGCACATGATTTGCTGTGTTTGTGGATTGGTCATTCAATAGCATGTATATGCTGGTAGATGCCTACACTGGTCGTGGGGGATTATGTCTAGGGGTGAACCTGCATGTGATATGGACATTAAGGGTCTTCTGCCTTCATGTGCTGCTGCTCTTTAATGTTTCTTGGGTCGACTTATGTGGATGTTAGCCGCGAAGGCTATTTGGAAGACGTTGCTGAAATTAATATCATGGACAAAGTTTATTATGCGCCTTTTACTTCAATGTTTTTAGAGTTAACATTTTTGTGTTAACCATTGAAGAGACAATTTTAGGGAGCTGGTATTACCATCTCGATGGCTTAGTGTTACGAAGTTGCTATTGCTTCTTTTTTTGTTAGTCATAAGAATGGTGTGTCATTCTTATTTAGTGGTTGGTTAGTAGCTTGTTCGAAGCTTGTTTATGCGTTTGGTTTGTCATTCTCATGTTGTTTTGGTTTGTTGCACTAAGGTGCGTCCTTGTTTGCCCATGTAACGGACTGGGTTGTAGGACTTCACCTAGACTATTTGTACTTAAATGTTTTTTGGTGTAATACTATTTAGTGAAGAAACCTTTTACCCCAAAAGACAATTAGTTAGTTTCTAGGCACAAGAGAACTATGGAAAACAAAAAGGAATTGTTGGTTTCGGTATGTAAGCTAGATTGAGACCAATGATTCTGTTAGAAAACATAACTGTATATATATTAAGTGAGTGTCTAATTGATGTAGTTTTTTTATGGAATCTGGTAGAATTTACATAACCCTGAAAGTATTGATAGTAAAACTCATTTACGACTAATAGCTAGTAAGTTCCCTAATAACAATGGGTGATTTGTTATGGGCCAATTCAAGAGAATTAAAATCCAAAACATGCAAAATTATACTTTCAGTAAAAGTTTAGGTATTTAGTTATTTCATATATTCTTCACCTATATCTAGGATTCAAGGGAACCAGAAAATACCTATCGAAAGTACGATCACTTTGAATGGTTTACGACGACAGTCATTTTGAATCTTGCCATCACCATGATAGCCTTCTTTACATTTGCATGTGTAATTCCCGGGAGTATTAATACAAGTTCCATAGCATGGAAAATCCTCCTTCCGATGACACTCGTTGATATCTAGCAAAAAAAGGAACACAACCTTAGATAGGCTAATCTTCAATATGTCTAAATTAATCATCATGACATATCCAAAAGAGTCAAATACGTAATTTATGACGCTAAATTTCACGACTAAGAAAAAAATGTTTTTGATAGACCTATTACTAACAAGTTGTCACTATATGTAACTTTTTTTATTAGAAAAAGGTGGTAAACTAAAGTAACACCTTTGTTTCTAATTTCATGTTTTTTTAATGGTTTTAACACGTCGTGAATAGATTACTTAAAAAATAATTAAGTACAATGGATATGAGTGAATCCCCACATCTCACCTTGTTTCCTAGGCGGTAAAGCTTCCAATTTCAATTGTTTCCGGTGGTTGTACATGGCTTTAATTTGTAAGAGTGTTTCTTTGTCATGTTTTGGTGTTTGTATCTTTTATTTTCATGCTAGTATTTTTATTACAAATGCCATTTAAAAATGTTCAGTTTTTCTGCACAATCTTTGTGTCACTACATACACCATAAACCTTTTCTTTCAATATCCATGCCCTCCTAATAAACTTGTATATCTTGGCCTCGAATACAAATTAGAAGGGGAGACAGAAACTTTAAAAAAGAAGATGGATTGTATTGGGCCCTCAATTACGGAGACCCGGATCTTTCAAGGGTTTGAGGATAGCCCTTTAAATTGCTAATATACTATGTATAACGTATAAAAATGCATCAAACTTGTCATATCTTCCTTGTGTGTACTTACCTTTTACTATTACTATTGTGTGTTCTCATCATGTAATAGTTTTTATTGCGAGTTTCATTAAGGTGTTTAGATGACATAACAAAATTTAGTTAAGGGCGTTTTAATCCTTTTACCCCTCCCCCTCTCTTCATATTAACCTTAATGATAAACGCAAAAGAAATTATTAAAAGCTGACTACATACAATAAATACTAGTTATAACTCCTGTGCCCACACAAGTTTATACATAAATCAAATTTATTTTAAATTATAGTTTAATGTACGAACATATAAAAAATGCTCGTGTTTAATGTTTTGTAATTGTGATATTAGTTCAATGAATAATCATGCACGAGTTTTTAAAGAAACATTTTCATTATAAATTAATATTGATTACTCCCTCCGTCCCATATTAAGTGTTCATTTTTGACTTTTTGAATTCTTTTTTCATAAACTTTGACCGTAAATATTTTTCTTTATGTTATATAATGCTTACTGAAAATTATACCAATGAAAAATACATTCGAAACTCTATCCATTCATATATTTTGCATTGAGTATCATATAACATAAGAAGAAATAATTAAGGTCAAAGTTGAAGAAAAAAGACTTTAAAAAGTAAAAAATGGACACTTAATATGGGACGGAGGGAGTATAATTTTGTAAATATTTTTTTTGGATGAAAGATCTAACTTTATTTAACTGACATTAATGTTGAGATAGATATTGTTGTTTAAATTTAAGTACAAATATCATGTTTTATACAACATGCGAGTTTAGTAACATATAATGACCGTTGATGATGTTAAAATATAATGTTTTTTAAAACATATTTCTAAATATCCTTATATAAACTTTAAACGTTTAAAGTTATATAAACGGACTCTCATTTTAGACGTTAAACCTTGCCATGTGATGAGTGTCACGTGAGGGCATAATCATCCTTTTAAGCCCAAACGGACGATTATGCCCTCACGCGACACACACATGACAAGATTTAACATCTAAAATGGACGTCTGTTTGGTCAAAGTACCGGTCCTCGACAAAACGACAACCACATGGACGACTAGTGTAATTTTTAAAACTCTTATGGCAAGATTGTGTAAAGGATGTAAACCACGGGGTTGATTTATGTAATTAACTCTAGTGAACTTAATATTACTAGCCTGTAACAAAAAAATTACATGTTACACTATTTTACCAGGAATTACCCTTTACCCAAAAAAATAAGAGCACTGGGAGTGGTGGTGTCAAATTTTTGGTGTCAAACTCAAAAAGTGATGTCACGTCAGCAAAAGAGAGTTTGACACTAGAAATGCTATGACACCACAATTCAGTGGCATTGGTTTGGCACCAGAATTCTGGTGCCATAACATTTTATTATTATTTTTTTAAATCTTTTTAAATAAAAAATTTAAATAAACTTAAATTAAATTTTATTCAGGATATTTAGGTTCATACTCGTCGTCGCCAAAATAGTCGTCGATTAGCCTTTGTTCCGCCTCTTTTGTTCACGATATATGTATCTCCTCCTTCTCTTTGGACCATCACTCGAACCCCCGGCTTCTTGCTCACACAAACCCACATAATGTTGATACGACTCATAATCCCGCATATATCGATCATAGTCGGGTTGAAAGATCGCATCATAATGATCGTATGTGTCGGTTGGGTCGAAATTGTTGAGATTATTTTGATCCATATTTGAAAGAAAAAAAGAGAAGTATTGATGTAGAAGATGTATTGAAAGTGTGTGAAGTATGAAATAATAAGGGGGTATTTATAGAATTTTTTAAGGGGTAAAATTAGGGTTTTGGGGGTATTTTTTTGAAAAACCGCTCCCCCCAACGGTCCTCCAACGGATACTTTAAAAAAAAAAAATAAGTTTCGCGTGGGCTGTTAGCCGTGGCGCGAGAAGGCTTGGCGCCAGGCAGGGAGTGGTGCGCCATGGCCTTTTTTCGCGCCAAGGCTTGGCGTCAGGCTAAGAGCCGACCACTCCCTCCGCTCTAATAATTACATGTTACACACCTTTTAGATATTTCATGAAAAACCATTTTTTTCTATGAATTCAAATCCACCTAGGATATACTTAAATGTATGAACAAGACTATATTTAACTTCGCATGTGTAGTAGGTAATTAAGCATGAGGTTGACATATATTCGCTTGAAGAATTATAAATTAAATTATACCTTTGCAGCCCGGAGACAGATACGGATTTCCTTCATAGCCTTCTTTACAAACACAACGATAACCACCAGTTTCTCTAGTGGAGCTAACACACATGCTATTTGATTGGCAGACATAACCATCGGTTGCTTCGGCTACAGAGCAATTCAGATCACCAATAGCCCATTCAAGCACTCGTGGTACTGTAGCTTCAATCCTCTCTACGAAAGAAGTACCATTTATTAAATCAGTCGCACCATTGAACGTAAATTCGTTCTCCTCACCAACAAAGGCGTATGTACAAGGAGCAAACGATCTCCTATTGCTCACATTGCCTGAATTCAACAAGGAATTGAGCTCAGTGGTATAGTAGTTTATGTCTTGGGGTATGGATGCTTGACAACAACCATTTCCTGTACACTCATTGCCTACAATCTCTTCCCGTCTTGCACAAAAGACGATGCAGCCGGTCGACACGTTCCTATACTTTGTTGCAGAGGTCAGCCAAGCATAATCATTGCAACCAATTACTGTAAACCTATTTACTTCAGAGAAGGTATACGGCCGAGAACTTCTGTAGTCTGCTGAGATATTATAATCATTGTATGTTGTGCCATCTGGAGAATAGCACTTGCTCGCCACCAGATTGGTTGTACGGAGGATTGAATCAGATATAAGTTTGATCTGGACGTAGCCTGTTTCTGTAAAAGAGGCCCTTGGAGGGTTTACTGAAGTGTTGCAGTAGATGTCGAATCCTGTGTCTATAGAGCAACCTGAGTTGATGCCAACACCGAAAGGGTAGGGAACAACTAAATCCCCACATGTGCTGTTGCATCCTGTCTTTGCTAATTTTTTTGAGTTAATGAGGGTGTGGGATTCAGTGGCGGAATTTGTATCAGAAGCTGTAAACGAAAACATTTGAAATACTGCCCAAATTAGAACAAGGATTTTCATGGCTGTTATTTGGGGTTTCTAGGTACTGTAGTATTATAAGCAGTAAGTTAACTCTCTAGTCTCTAAATATAGGCCACAAATTAAAGCATGCTTTTGTAATATCCTATAAAAAATATATTTACTCAATAACTTATTCAATTTATCTTGTAGACATGTAACCAGTTAAGATTCCTGTGATCAGAATAATAATATTCGTGATGCTGATTGTTTATTTATTTTATTATTATTAATTATTTTTTTTGGTCGTTGATGTGTTCTAGCTATTTTGTATTGGCTGAGTCAACTTGTGTTATGGTCTTTGATGTGTTCTAGCTATTTTGTATAGGCTGAGTCAACTTGTGTTATGGTCTTTGATGTGTTCTAGTTATTTTGTATTGGCTGAGTCAATTTGTGTTGAGGAATACTAGAACGACAAAATATTTAAAAAAATTATCCACAAAATGATGTGTCATTTAACTAATGGATGCATATAAGAGAGAGAATTAAAAAGTGAATTTAAATATGCCACTCAACATAAGACACATCATTTGGTAAAAAAAATTCTAAACCTACATCAAATCCAAATCCTAAACCTACATCAAATCCAAAACCTAAACCAAATCTAAATCCAAATCTAAACCACTTATAAACCAAACGGCCCCTAAAACTAAACGAGAGCCACCAGTTAGTTCAAATAAGGAAACTAAATTTTGAAAACAAACAAGATAACATTCATGATAAATACTCGTTTGGGATCAATAAGAAAAATATGTGTAATAGAACCACAAAGAAGCTCTCATAATTTTTTTTACAAAATGATGTGTCTTATGTTGAGCGACATGTGCAAATTCACTTTTTAATTCTCTTTTTTATATGCATCCATTAGTTAAATGACACATTATTTTGTGGATATTTTTTTGTAAATCTTTTGTGGTTCTAGTATTTCTCTTATATATATTTTATAATAATATATAATGAAAAAGTCAGGATTTAGTGAGAAGTAAAATAAAATAAGAAGTGGTGATAAGTGACTAAAACTACACATTTGAGATGCAACAAATTGTAGTAGATGCATTTCTATTCATTTAGATGTACCACTTTGAGTTTCGAAAATTAATTTGATGTGTAGATAGTGCAAATTGATTTTCAGGATTTTGTTACATGTAGATGAACAAAAAACAAGAGAAATCATGAAATGCATTTAATATGAGTATATATACATCTAATTAAAAGTTAAAAACACATTGTGATTCATTATAATACATCTAAGATTATAGAGATACATCTAATTTAAGTCGGTGCATCTCGAATATGCGATTATATTTACTTCTTATCCTTTTTATTTTAAGAAAACTTCTCATTTGATTATAACTCTATAATGAAAAATTATTATTTAAAATTAAAAGTGTGCAAGAGATAGAGTGAAATGTCAAAACTAATTGTGTGAGAGAGATGACGTCAAAACCTACCAAACAATTGTAATTGAGACTCAGCCTAAAGATGACGTCACGAATATAGCAAACAAACGCACCCTAAACCAATACACAATATCTTTCTAGCTACTGGACACTTTGTGATGTATTATTTAGCCTAAGGTGTAAATTGAACTTGTCAAATGTGTATTTAGTCTATGTTGACTATCTAATAAATCATTCAGTCATGAGCACACAAATTTCCAAAATAATTGCTCCGTGTTTCATTTTAACCTCGATTCATGTTTCCAAAATAAGTAGACGCGTTATGCAAAATCTCTTTTTTTCTTTGGTTTTCGATGGCGCTTCATTTTGAATTGTCTAATCCGCCTTTTTTTTATGGTTCAAACACTGGGTTTTGATCGTATGGAATATTTTGGTAAACCTTGTCATGTATAGAAGACCTCCCAACTATGCGTGCAAGCTCAATTAAGCCCTTTATAGGTTTAAACAAGCTCCCCGAGCATGGTATGAAACATTGTCTAAATTTTTTATTCATCATAAGTTTGTCAGAAGTACCATTAACTACACTCTTTTTACTTATAAGACTAAGAGTGATGTCATAATCGTACAAAAATATGTGGATGATATCATCTTTGGGTCAACCAATGATAATGATACGCTCAATTAGGAATCTTCCTGTGTTCTTCAAGTGAACACGAACTCCAAGAATAGAGAAGAAGAGAAAACATGATAAATCCAATCTGTCGCACACTATAAATACTTGTAAAATAAGTTTATCAAATCCTAAAATAAAGCCTAATAAAACGATAGTAATGTTTATCAACCAATGAAACCAAACAAAATAAAAACTATTTTAAATCCTCATCATCTTTATAAGCAACCAAGTCTTTAGGCTTTATCCATCACGTAATCTCGTTGCCATTTTGGAGCAACGGATACTCTTCTCGTATGTCTTGGCCCCACCCTTGCCGGCTGCGTATCATTCCCCTCTACTTTAAATAGCACCTTGTCCCCAAGTTGCATTTTCTGGTGAGCTATTGGTCCACTGCAGTCGGCTTCCCTCAAAATAACACACTTCTGACCCCACCCCACAGGTGGACGACGGCCGCTCAATAGGATTGCCCTCCTCAAACTGAACAGGCAACGCATGAACTCCTCCAGCTTCTACATCTCCATTATACCGTCGCAACACTGACACATGAAAAACAAGATGAATTTTACTTGTTTCGGGTAAAATTAACCAATACGCCACCTTTCTAACGCGTTCGCTGACCTTAAAAGGTCCATAAAAACGTTTTGACAACTTGTTAGAGAGCCATTTAACAACCAAAATCTGCCGGTAAGGATGCAACTTTCCCATCACCTTGTCTCCCATCGAGAATTCCACCTCGCCGAACCGCTTCTATCAAAAAGTACATTAAAAAGTTACACTTTTTACCCTCAACTACTAAAACTTATCACTTTTCTTTTAAACTTTTAATATATATATAAAATTTTTATATAACAATTCATTTATATAAATTTTATAACACACACACTTATAACTCTCTCTCTCTCCCTCCTCCATCTTCCCCAAAAATCCGGCCACCCTTCCCGCCGGCCGCCGCCACCGGCCACCATGCCGCCGCCGCCGGAAAACTTTTCCGGCGAGCGTTCCGGCCGAATCAATGGTTATCCCATGACCCGGATCTAACCCGATCCCAATCCCACTCGCATCGCCAACAAATAACCATAACGCCTCCTTCTCTTCGGCTGCCTCCCCACCGCAGCCACTATAACACCACCCTCATGACCATCACCACCATCTCCCCCACTGCCTCACCTCCACGCCGCCACCATGTTCATACCACCAGCACCCCCACCACTACCACGACTGTAGCAGCGGCACAGCCACCGCTGCCATTACCACAAACACCATCTCACCGCCACCCTCCTCAGCCGTCACCAACCACCTCCACGATGCCACCTTCACCACCACTGCTACGCCACAACAACCACCATAATCACCTCGTCAACCTCCCAACCACCTCCACCGAACACCTCCACAGCCGGCACCTTGCTGCTGTCACCACGCCATCAGCCGCCATCTCCCCCCCACCACATCACTTCTTTTTATATTTTCTTTTTTTTTGGTTGGTTATATATTTTATAAAAACTAATAACTAGATAGTTAGTTTTGTTTGTTTAAGTTATTTATTTTTATTGATTTTAAAGGGTGTTTGTTTCTTTGTTTTACAACCCAAAAAGGGGTGTTTGGTTCTGGGCTTAAACAGCCCTATGAGGGTATGTGTATTGGCATTGCATTATAACTGCCCAATGGGGTGTTTGGTTTTGGTGTTAACAGCCTAAGGGGGCTGTTTGGAACTGGGTTTAACAGCCCATATAGGGCTGTTTGGTTCAACCATTAAGGTGCATTTGGTTTTGTGGATAACGGCCAGAAGAGGGCGTTTGGATACGAGTTTAACAACATAGGGTGTGTTTGGTTTTAGTGATGTTATTTACTATTTGATCCCGTTTAATTATAGGTATGGAATAACGCGAGTATAAATTCTGCCAACAATTGATTGATTAAAAGTAAGGAAAAACATAGGTTTTTGGTAAAAATGAAACGTCATACAAACGGCGAGTCATGCCGAAATTTCTAAAAATCTTTATACTTAGTAAATTTTCATTAAAGTTTAAACTATTTTAGAAATCCGATAAAATGACAAAGTTATATAGTTTTTAAGATTATTAAAGTGTTAGTTTACAATAAATCGGTAAATAAACGAAAACTATACTTTATAAACAAGATAACTAGTTTAGCTAAAACGCGTAACAAATATAATTTAAAATATATTTTATAATTCCCAACTATAACTTTTGTAAAGTCTTTAAAACATCATTTATCTAACTCGTTACTTTAAAACGTGTCTTTACTGTTACGCTATAACTTTTTACTAATTTAATTGGTGACTTTTGAAAACGTGTCGAATTATATTATTACCATTATTTTTAACCACCGTTCTTATATAATACTTGTAAGTATTATATACTACGACTTTTCCTTTTGAATGTTTGTCTTTATTATAACTTCACCATATGAATATAATATATTGTCATTTTCAATAGGTAATATATATACGAATATATTACATATTTTGCATGTGTTTTTTTTCGATTTATTTTATTTAACCAACCACCAAACTCATCCAACTTGAAATCCAAATCCCTTATCAACGTGTCGCGTTGGTGTGCTCATCCATCGGAAAACCCAATTCATCATCCTAAACCAGTGGGATTTAGCTGTTAAGTTAAGCTGCAACTTCTTGGTCAAGTCGTTCCGTTCTCCGTTTGTGCTGTGATTATTATTTGCATTTCTGCTAGTTGCTCTGCAACATCAAGGTGAGTTCATAGCCCCACATTTTACTCGTTTTGAATAAATGTTTTATTATCTTTTGGGGTGAGAAACATGCTCGTTTACAAACTTGTTTACGTTACCGAATTTCCAACTCGTTTACACACAAATTACAAACCTGGTTACTTGATTGATATCACACTCTTTCTACTTATGGGATTAAGCATTTAAAGTTGTTATGAATAAAATGATTATTTCTTCATTGGACACAAGTGTTTTTCAATTACCATATCCTATTTACGTGTTGCCTAAGTTTGCTTAACAAACCTCGAACTACTGCCCAATTATCATGAACTGTTAATTTCTCAGACCCGAGACCGGTTAGGAGCGGGAGTGAAATAAATAGATGCTGATTGGACTAATATCCTATCTCGGGTTACGCAGGCTGACATGGATGATGGATGATGATGAAGGAAAGGCGGAGGGTGTTGGGAATAAAACGGGTACATGGGGGGGCCATGATGGATGCACTTACTTTGTATTCCTGTCGTCGAAGAAACAAACGATATATTGTCATAGTCGATTATACATATGGTGGTACTATGTTTGGGCAGCTCGGTTTAGGGCCAGGAATACTAATGCAACAGATTAGCATGCCCTGTTGACTAAATTAGCTTCGGTGTCATGAGCTTAGCGCAACAGTATACACTTTTCATGCGATATTTGAAATCCGTTATAATAGTCGCATGTGCTTTGTATGTAAATTATATCTCCTATAACTGTCACTTACGTACTGTAAACTTGTGGTCCACACTAAAGAATTCCACTACTTTGGTTGAACTTCTTGATTATTAAATGTTTATCGTAATAACAATTGAGTGAAGCTGTAATTCACTAAACGTTTTTGATCCTCATAAATGTTTTACTTAAACCTATGAATACACTCAACTTTATGTTGACCGTTTTAGCATGTTTTTCTCAGGTGCTTAGCTTTGGACTTCTTGATGTTGCTATGTGGAGTCTACGTGCAATATGATACTCTTTCAAACTTATCAAAATATCATACACTTGTCTTTAAAAACCAAATTATCTTCCGCTATATTTTACTTATGCTTCCGCAAAATGTTAATTTCCTTTAAAATATTGTAAAACTTATTTTATTTATAAACAATGCGAAACGAGTTATGATTTTCAAAACTCGATTAGTGGTCGTTCTCTTATGCTTAGTTCGGAATTATGATGACGTCACGCCCTCGGACACGTATTCCGTCCAGGCCCCGTCTGGGGGTGTGACAGATTGGTATCAGAGCCAAGGTTATAGAGAACCAGGTAGAATATCTAGGTCTGGACTATAACCAGTATGTGATCCTATGTGCTTTTATGAGTTCCTTATACGTTTTTTGCTATTAACATACCTTAATCTTTTCTCTGCGACTTATCTTTTCTCTGCGTTTATCTTTTCTCTGCGGTTATCTTTTCTTTACGTTATCTCTTCTCCTGCGGTTTACGTTCGCCTTACGTTTATAATTCCCCTATTTATATATGGAGTTGTTTATATAAATATTAAACCTTACTAAACATTTGTGTATGACACAATGTCTTCAAAAATTTGTCAAGACATTGTAAGCGATGCAATGGTCTCAGAACTTGATTATTCATTACATTTATACAATATCGTATTAAACGCGAAACCCGACACGATTCATTTACATGAATTAGGTAGAATCTAGTTCACAAGTCTTGTATGGGCGGGACATGTACTGGAGGTTAATATGGTAAGTGCTAGGTAATAATCGTTCATGAAAATCTTAAGCTTATTTACTTTAACCGTATACTCATCAGCTATTTTGAACTCTATGTCGATCTTCCCTAATTGTTTACTCCCCGTCTCCGAAGACGAGTTTTAAACACTCGTCCCATACTCATTAGAGTGCCTGCATCGTATTTTCATCCACCACCTTGAAAATTTTGTGAGTACGCGTATTGCCTCAGAAATATTCCTCTACTATATTCATTATTCCGCGAATTATTTCATTTCCTTTACCCCGTTCGATTTTGAAGTAAATACCGACGACAAGACAAGGAATGAGTTCTACAAGGATCGATTGTATTGTAACCCAACGAATTGCTAATGCTATCGAAGCTAATACTGTTTATGAGGAAAGAATACACATGGCTCGCGACTAAATGGATTAGGTCGTACGCTAGGAAACCAAGGTAGTAAAGAATGCCAACAACAAAATAAATGACAAAAGGCCTAGAGAGCTTACATTGCTAAACCAAATTTCAAGGACGCATAAGTAGCAAAAATTTCTCTTCCACAACAAACGAAAGTTGCACCACACTGGACCATGCACTGTGAAGTGCAATAACTACGAGAGTGTTGGCCATGTGAGTAGGAATTATAGGACACCCGTTTCGATATTCAACTTAGAGGTCATAATGGCAAATTAGAAATCTGAACAGTGCGAACCGTATTTAGGAGGTTAAAACTCGTTGGAGCTCTAACGCCGTCAAAGATAACGATGATTTTAAGGAGAGACTTTTCCCTATATAGTGAAACCTAAGTAGACTTAGACTGTAATCCCTCAGAGTGTTGCACTAGTACTTACCTGTGAATTTCGTGTATTGTGTGGATTTCCCTAAATCCTTTGTTCAATTTGTGTCATGATGATTCTGTCAGTTACACTTCAATTCCCTAGTAAATTTATATAAGCTACTCCTTGAGTCTGTTACTGTCATACAACCTATCTTACTATATTTATGTAAACTGTTTGCTATTATTAACCAAGTGGATGATATCCTATGAACCGTTTGCTGATAGCTTGTTTATTTTAACACCTTATAAACTATTTTGATATCATTCCATAAACCGTTTTGCCAACATTTTATAATTATTATACTATTACCTCATAACTTATATGACTATCAACTAATGAGCTAACTCATTCCCATTTAATAACCTATTTTACGGTTAATTATAAACTCTTTTGCTACCCTATTATAAATTATTTTGCAGATATCTTACAAACTATTTCCGTGTCACCTCATGAATTATTTCGTTGTTATTTATAAACTATTTCGCTGTCAATTTATGAAATATGTCGTCAACATCTTATGAGCTATTTCGTGTCTTTTATAAACCATTACGTTGCCACTTTATAAACTGTTGGGTTGTCAACTCGTAAACCATTTGTTACCATTACATTATAAACCGTCACGTAATTTTCTTGTAAACTATTTTTGTTATCGCCTCATAAAACATTTCCCGTTATCTTACAAAATATCTTGCGTCGTTATATAAACAACCCTGTTTTCATTACCACAAACTATTTTGCTACCTCATAAACTATATCGTTTATACCGTATAAGATTTTTTTTATAACATTAGTTTGACGAAACGAGCATTTTATCGTAGTTCCTAAATTATGCATAGCCTGATCACCTATGGATAATTCAGGAAGGACCATGCTATGCTGGGAGTAGTCACCATAAAATTTGTCAAATTACACTTACGCTCCATCTCTATATTTTTTCTCTCTTCCCCTACATTGTCAACGAGATTATATTGTACTTGTGTTTTATTAATTTTTGTGTGCGTATTCATGAGTCGTGTC
>BQNB010125826.1:0-19702 GCA_026074375.1 Tanacetum coccineum
TATACATTCTAATTCCCATCCTCCCACTTGAATTATACAACGTCCTCGTTGTATAGATAAAACATTAAAAACAGGAATTAAAAAGAATTAGAATGCGAAACCATCTTGATATTTTGCTCGATAGATTCTCCAAGTTGAGTTTATGAGCAAGATTGTGTGTTGAACAGCCATCTTGAGGTTTCAAGACTCCAACACTTCTAGATTTCCATACTGTAGATACTTCACCAACTTCGTCGATTTCTTTGCAGCGAAGTCCTGTGCAAAATGTAGGAAAAACATGCAAAATCATATCTCGGGTATCTATGGTTAATTTAAATAAGCTAAGTAAACTTTACATGAAACCAATACGCCGTATCCATAAACTGGAATACGCCGTATGGTATGGAGCGGATACGTCGTATTGATGTCTGGGAAGACAGACTCAATAAAAATAAATAACAATCCGGGTTGTCTCCCGGAAAGCACTTTTCTTTCAGCTGGTCTTTAAGTTATACTTTTTATTCAGCTTCCTTCACCATTCCATCTCATGCACGCTAACGTGCCTGCGTGTGAGCCATTCTTCTATTGACGGATCTCAGATAAAATCAGGTCCTAGATTCAAAACTTCTTTGTAGAACCCCTTTAGCTTTTGGTATGAGTGCGAGATCCCATTCATCTTATCTTCTTCACTTACCTTCAGTAATGGCAGGATTTTGTTGCATTGTTCATTAGTGTGGCATTTGGACCTCGGATGCGACCGCACCATTTGGTAAGTTACACTTTCATCATCACCGTGGATGGTAATCATTCCATCAAATCTTTTAGTTTCCACACACGAAACTTCGCAAAAAGGCTTTCCAACTATCATATCACCCATTTCTTCATCACGATAATGATCCATGTCTTCTATCACTCCAAAGTCTGTCACAATAGAGAAAGATCCAAAAAAGATAGGTGCATTCATAAAGGCTCCAACTACACTTTTCCCTTCGTACTCCAATTTGTCTTTCATTATAGAGTTATAAAACCTTTTGGACATCACATTAATGGATAAGAGAGGGAAGAAATTAGCATCTACGTGTTCATAACCTATCATGCAAAAGAATCTCAAATTGTAAGCATCATTGACATGAATCTTCCTATCGAGGTCGCTAAAACTAGGAGAATCCTCAATTCCATTGGTGATCTGATCATCATCATGCCTAGTTTTGACCATTTCCTTGATGGGTGTATCAATTACCTCACCTTCCTCAATGGTGGGTCCTAAGTCAACTACTTGATCATGCCTAAGTTCTAATGGGTTCGTTTAGATCACTTAATTCAATGTAATCCTCAAATTTAGGGTCATGCGATCTATTCTTTCTTAAGGCGTTGCCCATTAGCCTAGCTTCAAAATCAAGTTCCGTACTTTTAATCAAACTTAATGCATAGACCCTCTTAATTATGTTTCTAGTTGTTTTATTACTTTTAAATAAAATTTTATCATTCCCAACGCTTAAAGTTATCTTTGCTTCAAACACGTTTATAATAGCATGAGCAGTAGACAAGAAAGGTCTTCCTAGGATCAAGGGGGTCTTGAAATCCTCGGGGATATCTAAAATAATGAAGTCTACTGAGAAAGTAAATTTATCAATACCTACTAGCACATTCTCAATAATTCCTTTGGGTCGTTTCATTGTTCTATCAGCCAATTCGACAATTAATTTAGTAGGAATCAAGTCTCCTAATCCTAGGGTAGGATAGGTCGAATAAGGCATAACACTTACACTTGCTCCTAAATGAGCTAAAGATTTGTTGAAACACATATTATAAATGAAACAAGGTAAAGAGAAACTCCCTGGGTCTTTCTTCTTTCGAGGCAAGGCTTTGCCAAGAGGCTTTGTATTAGTGTAATGAGCTTCCAGATCTTTTTCTCCATTAATTTCCTTTAATTTTTCCCAGTAATCATCATTCAAGTGATTTGGAGAAGGTAAAGTCATTTTCTTTGACTCGTAAAATAAGTTTCTTGTAGGTTCGATACGGCGTATTGGCTAGCATCAATACGGCGTATTGAAGGCTTGTCAGCTTTATCAAAAGTAGAAATCGTCTCATCATTACTTCTTGGCTTAATTACAGTCGAGCTTTGTAAATATCTAGATAATTTTTCATGCAAAATAATGCTCATCTTCCTGACTTGGATCTCTAAAGATTTGATCGAGGCTTTTTTATTCCTTAATGCGAAATCTATAGAGGCTTGTAGTTCCTTGATCAAGTTGGTGTTTTCATCAAGCCTTTTTGCAATCATGTCCATAAACATGCTTAAAGACTCTTCTAAAGTAAGCTCCGTCATTGTTTCTTGTAATCTCTTCTTCCAAACTGATTCTCGAGATCAGTAATGAGGTCGAGTCCCTAGAAAACTCAAACAATCAAGACCATTTATCTTGAAAAGCTTCCTATCCAATTGTGATACTCATTTCAGGTCTTTGAAAGGTTAAATGAGTTCTCCAAACTCCTTGTAACATAATACCTGCAACAGAGGACAAACTATCAATAGTATATGCTTTGGAAGAATGTATATGATAAAGCACGGAAACAAAATACGAAAATTAAGAGTTTGTTAATGTATCAGATAGTCTATATGCCGTATTCAATTATCCTGAATACGATGTATGGACTTTATGAATAGAATACGCTATATTGGTTAAGAAAATTTATACTCTGTATCCAAAGGGATGGATACGCCGTATTAGTTTGTAAAAAAAAATTTACAGCGTACTTTGAATAATGCAGAAAAACACACAAACACACAATATGTAAGAATATACAATGCAGAAAATTAAACATACAAAACAAACATGCAATTATGCAAAATTAATCTAAACTAAACTAAAACACTAATAAAATAAGAATTAAGCAACATCACTCCCAACAGCGACGCCAAAAACTTAATGTGTCGTTGTGCGTAGGTATTATTTGTTATCAAGTTTTACTATTTATTTTATGCCGACTATACCTAAAAACAACACTTTAACGGGCAGTGTACCCGGTCAAGATGTAGCTTCGTTGGTAAGTAGGGTGTCGATCACTAAGAGCGAGAGCGTTAATATCTAATCTATCAGTATTTTAGTTATCTAAGTTAAACCTAAAACTAATGCAAGAAGGGGGGTTTTCAGCCTGAGAGACTGGCACAGTTTTGGGTATCTAACCTAAGGTTTTGATGACAATTAACACACACAAGGCGATAGACAGAAGATAAAGATGCGGTGAAGCCTAATGTAAGGAAAACGTATTAACCATATTTATTCCAATTAAAACGCAGGTTTGTTTATTAGTGCAATGATTACTTATCTCGAGGCGGCATATCATTCTTAAGACTTAGGCGTTACTTCTTCCTAAGACCTAGATACGAAGAATTCTGTCACAATTAAACGCATCCGCATAAAGCATCCTTTTTATTGATTATAATCTATCTTAGGGATTAAAGAAATGATGACCATGTTAAACCCTAGCTCATAGAGACTTTACTTACTTACTGCTTACGGTATTTTAAATAAGTGGTAGTTCACTATCCAAACCAAGCCAAGGGAATCACAACGTTATTTGTTAGAATCATTCTAGGTCACCTACTAGTCTAACTTGTTCACTAAACCAAAGGCACTGTCCGATATCTAGTTAAGCTACAAGCGATATCCTTAGACACGGATTTAGCATGACTTTATTTGTGATCTTAATTCCACTTATATAAATTACTATGCGAGAATTATCCGCTATCTAGTTAAGCTACAGGCGATATCCTAAGATATGGATTGAACGCATATTAAAGCATATAAATGAGTATCATGTGATAAACATAATCAATAATCAACGATAAATTTAGCAATCGAGATAAACAAACCAAACATTGAAATCTTCACAAATATGGCTAATACCTAAAGGTATCAGCCAATAACCATTGTGATGATACAAACATAATAATCGAATCAAACAAGGTAAACTAACCGAGTTAAACGAATGATACCAAAGATCGAATGATTATCAAGAGTATATGAATTACAAGGGTTTCCCTATGGATTGAAGCATGTTGCTGCACCTTCTTGGCTTTTTTGTCTTCTGAAAATCGACCTTGGTGGTTAAAAGCATACCCTAAATCGTATTTAGGGTTTGGTATTTATAGACTCTAAAAATTGGTCGATACGGCGTATTGAAAAACTCAATACGGTGTATTGGATGACTTGGCGTGAGCTCCACGAATAAAATATTCCAGAATTTTCTTGAGCTGGTTTGGATACGCCATATCCGATTTTTGGATACGGAGTATTGACCAATACGGTGTATTGGGTCTTCGGATAAGGAGTATTGACCAATACAAAGTATTGGTTCTTCGAATACGGAGTATTGACCAATACAGAGTATTGACCAATACGGAGTATTGACCAATACGGAGTATTGACCAATACGGAGTATTGGTTCTTCGGATACGGAATATTGACCAATACGGAGTATTAAGGTTTTGGATACGGAGTATTGGCTGAAAATGTGTTTTTTCTTGATATTTGACCAAAGTATCATACACGGCGTATCTACTGATGTGGATACGACATATTCTTTAAAGTCAGGCAATGGTATTGAGCTCTTCAAAGTCCTTAGATACGGCGAATTGATGTCAGAATCAGTCGACTTTCTCAAACTCTTCGTTTAAGTACCGTTGAGAAGATATTTAAAAGATATTTATGAGATATTTTAGAAAAAGATATGTAAGCCTATTAGGGTTATCCTTAGTATATAAAAGGATCACCTTTGGCATAGTTAGCATATACATGAACACAGAAGATTACAGACGAATACACAAGCTTAGCAAATCATATGTCATAGTTAGCAATCTGTAATTCTCAAGAACACATTAATAAAGTTATTATTCAGTTGTTCATTGTTCTTCTTGGTACATGTGTTAAGATTCCGCATTCACACAAAGTATTCATAGTCATTGTTTCTACATAGTCATTTGTATTTATACATATTAGCTATCATCCTTTATAGGCTGCAAAGATCCATTCAGTTTTCTAGGACCTTCAAGTGGTATCAGAGCTTTGAGAAACTCTGAACAAGAAGAACAGTTAAAAACCAGTTATCATCTCACAACCAATAAAACTAAACATTTCGAACACAAGATGAGAATCCACCACCACCACCTCCACCAGCAACACAACAAACACCAACACAACAAACTCCTCATACAGTCTCAACAATAAAGCTGCCTATTCTCAAAAAGAGAATATGATATATGGGCTATGAAATGGAACACTATTTGGCTCATACAGACTAACCAATTTGGGATGTTATCCAAAATGGTAAATGGTCAGGGTCGTCAACAACTGATACATCAGGACAACTTAAAATTTTGCCTCCTAAAACAGCAGAAGAAATAGTGGCCAGAGAAAGAGAAAGAAAAGCTAGGACCACCTTGCTAATGGCCATACCAGAAGATCATCTAGCTAAATTCCATAAGATGACTGATGCAAAAGAAATGTGGAATGCCATCAAATCCAGATTTGGTGGAAATGATGAATCCAAAAAGATGTAGAAGTACATCTTGAAGCAACAGTTTGAAGGATTCACTGTATCCAACTCAGATAAGCATTCACAAAGGTAATTTTTTATTATTATTCTAGAGAGATTTTCAAAGTCTACTCAGTCAGTTAGAGATTTCATAGAGCAGGTGATATCTACTTGAAGATGCAAATCATAAAATTCTAGAGCTCTCTACTTCTGCTTTGTTACAATTTCTGTAAATTATGAGGAACAAACCAGGATAGACAATCTCAGTTTTGATGACTTGTACAACAATCTAAGAGTCTTTGAAAATGATGTAAAAGGCTCTAGTGCATCATCTTCCAACTTGCAAAATGTAGCATTTATTTCTGAAAACACCAGCAGTACTAATGATGTTAGTACCGCTTATGGTGTTTCCAATACGTCTGGTCATAATTCAAAGCATGAACAAATACAACAATCATATTCCTCGCTTGCAAGTCAATTCCAAGTTGTCCCTCACTGGATCATGAGGACTAGACCAGGTTGATGAATATACCTGAAGAAATGGACTTAAAATGGCAATATGGAATTGATCTTCATGAGAATAAAGAAGTTCTACAAGAAGACTGGTAGAAAGCTACAGTTTGATGCAAAAGAACCTGTTGGTTTTGATAAAACCAAAGTGGAATGCTACAACTGCCACAAAACAGGGCATTTTGCAAGAGAGTGTAGAACAAAGGAAGATAACAAGAAAATGGATGGATGGAATCCTAGAAATAAAGATGGGAGCAGAACTTGGAAGAAGAAAGAAGAGTCTAAAGCGTTGGTGACAGTTGATGGAGAAAGTGTTGACTGGACAACTCATTCAGAAGATGATGAAAACTTTGCTTTCATGGCTAGCAACAGCTCAAGATCAGACACACAGTATGTTTCAAATGAGTGTAAAGAGTCTTATGCTAACCTTAAAAGACAATATTGCTCAAAGAAGCAACTTAGGATGCTAGGTACGTAGAAAATAAAGGCTTATACTCAAGTGTCTTAAGAAAGTGAAGCACAGTTAGATTCCATCAACAAGGTATCAACTTTGGTATGAACAAAAAATCAAATTTATGAAAATAGATTTAGATGATAAAACAGATTTCTAAACATACCATAAGAAATTGTTGGCTAAAGCTCAAAAAGAAAAAGATGATTTGGAAGTAATAGTAGACAAATGGAATCATTCTTCAAAAAATCTTGGTAAAATTGTAAATTATCCTATGAGTGCCAGTGATAAATTTGGGCTTGGGTATGGTGATTACAGATATAGTGGGATTTTGAGTTATGAAAATGAAGTTTCGCAAAGTGTCTTTAAGTGCAATAAAAGTGATTCTGAAAATCCAACTTTGCATAAAAGGCTTGTTAAAACATGTGAAAATGGCAAGCAGTTTCCTCTCCCCCACCCATGACAATGGAATTATTTTGCCCTGACCTTGATATTGAAATAGATGACTCACAATATACATATGGTCCAAGAAAGTCTCAACCAAGTGAATCTGAATCTCAAACAACTGAACTTGATACCTGTGACTCTAACACTAGTACAGAACCTTCTGAATTAGTGTCTGAACCAGTTGTCAATGAATCATATATAGAATTCACCTAAGTTGTCTAAGCTCCAATCATTGAGGAGTAATGAATCAGATAGTGATGAATGAGCATGTGAGTGAAGCAAACTAAAGGACATGATACCAACCAACGGATTGCTAACAAGCAAGTAAAAACTCCTAGGGAAAATGTTAAGAATCAGTCTACACATA
Source organism: Tanacetum coccineum (assembly GCA_026074375.1). NCBI lineage: Eukaryota > Viridiplantae > Streptophyta > Magnoliopsida > Asterales > Asteraceae > Tanacetum > Tanacetum coccineum. The sequence continues at coordinate 7,290 of BQNB010125826.1, forward strand.
GTCAAAAACCTAAGGTTAACAACAAAGAGTTGGGGAATGGGTTTACTGAAAGAGCATGTTTTGTCTGTGGCAGTTTTAGTCATTTAATAAGAGATTGTGATTATCATGTAAAATTGGCTAAACAAGTTGAACTACACAAACAAAATATGACTAAGGGTAATGGTACAGGGGAGAGGAAACCAACATGGAACAATGTTCAAAGGGTAAACAAACAAAATCAATTTGTTCCTTTAGCAGTACAAACAAGAACTGGAATTAATCCAGTTAATACTGCTAAAGCTAGCAGTACTAACAATTTTAGTACTGCTAGACAAAAAGTTAACAAACAGACAGTACTAACTAGCACTGCTCTGAAAGTTAATACTGTTAAGCCCATTGTGAATGATGTTAGACCAGCAAATGTTTTTAACAAAACTCATTCACCATCATCAAGGCCTTTCAAAAGAACAACAGTACTAAGAACAAATTTTTCAAAACAAAAGGTTTATACTGCTAAGGTAAAAGAAGTTAGTACTGTTGGGGGAAAATGGGACACTGCTGTTAAGTCCTCAGCAGGTTGTAAATGGAGAACACCAGGATACAACAATAATATTCTCTCCAAATACAATGGTGGATCTAGCCTTAGAAATTATTCAACTTTCAAAGATCCACTAGGCAGACTCAAGCCCAAACAGGCTTGGGTCCCTAAGAGAGTCTAATCTCTTTCTTTTAAATGTGCAGGATAATCCACAAAGAACTCTAAAGAATAAAGGAATTATTGATAGTGGATGTTCCAGGCACATGACAGGGAACAAGGCTTACCTTGCTGACTTTCAAGACTTTAATGGTGGCCCTGTTGCCTTTGGAGGTAGTAAAGGCTATATTACTGGTAAAGGGAAAATAAAAACTGGTAAGTTAGATTTTGAGGATGTAAGCTTTGTGAAAGAACTTCAGCCTTTCAATCTCTTTTCTGTGTCACAAATGTGTGACAAAAAGAACAAGGTTCTGTACTGGACACTGAATTGCTTGTTTTTGTCTCCTGATTTTAAGTACCTGAGAGAAAATCCAAATAATTACTTAAAGTCCCAGACTAAAACAATATGTACAGTTCAATTAGAGAACATTGTTCCTTTAGGGAGGTTTGGCTTTTAATTGGCAAAGGCCTACAACTGAATGAATCTAACTTATGCTAGGAGGTTGGTCATGTAAATTTCAAAACCAAAACAGACTTGTCCAAGGAAAACCTTGTCAAGGTTTACCTACAAAGCTTTTCAAAATGACCACACAATGAGTTGCTTGTCAGAAAGAAAGCTACCTAAGCTTCTGTAAGGCCAGTTAGTTAGCTCTATTAGCCACTACCCCTACAACTACTTCATATGACTTGTTTGGGACCTACAATCTGTTAGAAGCATAAACCTAAGAACCTTTTTTGGCTTATCACTGATGATTTTAGTAGATTTAGTTTGGACATTTTTCTTAAGAACTAAGGATGAAACTAGTGCAATCCTTAAGGACTTTATAAGACAAATAGAGAACCAATTGAATCAAAAGGTTAAAACTATTAGATGTGATAATGGAACAGAATTTAAAAATAGGGATGTTATTGAATTCGGTGGGTTAAAAGGGATCAAGAGGGAATACAGCAATGCAAGACCTCCACTAACAAAATGGAGTTGCCTGAGAGAAAGAACAGGGAACCCTTATTGAGGCTGCAAGGACCCATGCTTGCAGATTCATCTACCTAACACTTTTTGGGCTGAAGCAGTTAGTATTGCTTGTTATGTTCTAAACAGGGTATTAGTGACCAAGCCTCATAATAAGACACCTTATGAACTTTTAACTAGTAAGACACCAATTATAAGTTAATATAAGACCTTTTGGGTGCCTGAGATCCCCAATCTTGAACACCAAAGACCACTTGTCAAGTTTGATGGAAAATCTGATGAGGGATATTTTTGTTGGATATTCTCTACAAAGCCAAGCTTTAGAGTATAACAATTTAGAACCAAAAGGGTTGAAGAAAACTGCACATAAACTTCTTAAGAACAAACCCAATGTTACAAGGGAAAGGACCAAATGTGCTTTTTGAACCTGATTATTTGACTTATTCTATAACTATCTTCTGTTAGATCAGATAATCAACTAACCTTCATGCAGGTCCCAACAAGAATCTAACAAAATACAGGCACAAAGACAAAATTGATGCTGGGGATTCTGAAAAAGAAGATGAATCTGATCAAGACTGCTTTGAACTGCCAATATGGCATTCCTATTCTTTCAACACACCCATTGCTCAAAATCAGGATAAAAAGATGGAGTCCAAGAGAGGAAGAACAAGTCTTTCTGGATGATCTTGCAAGACTTCAAAGGCAAGAAAAGGAAGCTAATGAGGAAGCTGAAGCTCTCAGGAAGAACCTTGAAAAGAAAACTGAGAACTTGGTTACTCAGGCAGGAGCTGCTAAGTCTAGCAGTACTAACATTTTTAGTACTGTTAGCACAACAGCTAAAGCTAGCGGTACTAACCTTGTTAATACTGTTAGCATACCAGTTAGTACTGCCAGTGCAAATGAGGGACTATCTATTTCTGACACAACCAATTCCCAAGAAGATGACTCTGAAATACCTCCACTTGAGGATATTCATGAAGATACTACTGATGGTATCTTTACACATTCATCTTATGATGATGAGGGTGCAGAGGCTGACTTCACAAATTTGGAAACAGTTGTGAATGTTAGTCCTATTCCCACATCAAGAATAAATCCCTCTCATCCTTCAGCACTTATTCTAGGAGATCCAACATCAGCAGTACAAACAAGAAGCAAAGTAAATAAAAGTTCTGAAGCTCATGCTTTTGTTAGTTATGTTCAAAAGCAAAGGAGAAACAATCATAAGGACTTTCATCATTGTTTATTTGCTTGTTTTCTATCTCAACATGAACCCAAGAAGATTTCAGAAGCTCTTGAAGATGAAAGCTGGGTTGATGCTATGCAAGAAGAATTGTTGTAGTTTGAGATTCAAAAAGTTTGGATCCTAGTAGATTTGCCTTATGGGAAAAAGGCTATCGGTACAAAGTGGGTGTATCGAAATAAGAAGGATGAAAGAGGAGTGGTTGTCAGAAACAAAGCTAGATTAGTTGCTCAGGGACACAGGCAAGAGGAAGGAATAGACTATGATGAAGTTTTTGCTCCTGTGCTAGGCTTGAAGCATAAGGACTTTTAGCATTTTCCTCGTATATGGCTTCATAAGTCTTATCAATGATTGTGAAAAGTGCCTTTCTCTATGGCAAAATTGATGAAGAGTATATGTGTCTCCCACCACCAGTTTCCTAGATCCAAGTAATCGCCTTAGAAAGGTCAACCAAGTGGTTAAAGCTCTGTATGGGTTGCATCAGCTCCCAAGCATGGTAGCTCTTTTAATTCCACTTTCTTGTTGAAGAATGGATACAGAAGAGGGACAATTGACAAAACTCTCTTCCTAAAGAAGGACAAACATGATATCATTTTAGTTTAAGTCTATGTGGATGATATCATCTTTGGGTCTACAAAGAAGTCTTGGTGTGATGAGTTTGAGGCATTGATGAAGAGTAGATTTCAGATGAGTTCAATGGGAGAGCTCACTTTCTTTCTTGGCCTACAAGTCAAACAGAAACCAAATGGTATATTTATTAGCCAGGATAAGTATGTTGCTGAAATCCTGAAGAAGTTTGACTTTGCAAGTGTTAAGACTGCCAGTACACCAATTGAGACTCAGAAGCCTTTAGTCAAAGATGAGGAAGCCAGTGATGTTGATGCTCATCTCTATAGGTCAATGATTGTCCTCCCTTAGTATGTGACTGCTTCTAGACCTGACATTATGTTTGCAGTCTGTGCTTGTTCTAGGTTTCAAGTCACTCCAAAGACCTCTCATTTAAGTGCTGTCAAAAGAATTTTTAGGTACCTAAAGGGCAAACCCAAACTGGGCCTTTGGTATCCTAGAGAGTCTTCATTTGACTTGGAATCCTACTCAGATAGTGATTATGCTGGAGCAAATCTTGACAGGAAATCCACAACAGGAGGTTGTCAATTTCTTGGCAGAAGACTCATTACTTGGCAATGCAAAAAGCAAACCATTGTGGCCACTTCTACAACAGAAGCAGAATATGTTGCTGCTGCAAGCTGCTGTGGGCAAGTTTTATGGATTCAAAATCAAATGTTAGACTATGGGTTCAACTTCATGAACACAAAGATCTACATTGATAATGAAAGTACCATTTGCATTGTAAAGAATCCAGTATATCATTCGAAGACAAAGCATATTGCAATTAGGCACCACTTCATACGAGATGCTTATGAGAAGAAACTCATACAGGTGCTTAATACACCTGATGACAATGTTAGCGATCTACTAACAAGGCATTTGATGTTAGCCGGTTTCAGTCTCTTGTTGTTCAATTGGATGGATAAATCCAATAAGCTGACATGGTTTAAAGGGAGGCAATATGAAAGGGTCATCTGTATGAAAAGAGGTAAAACACACCATGGCAAATCAAACTTGTTCCAAGAAACCCCTACAACCTTATGCTCCACCTTTCTACCCATCAAGATTGAACCACCATCAAGCAAGCAGAACAAACTGTACCAACAAGTGGTCCGTACACTTTCCGGTAGCAACTGGACCAAGAAACTGTGTTGTACCTAATCGTAAACCTAAGGATAAACCACGTTTTAACGAGGGTGCAAAAAGGTTGTTTATTAAGAAACAACATCATCGTGAGAGTTGGAAATATCATGTTTGCATTACCAGAAAGAGTTGGCCGTTGTTCAAGAGTAAGAAGATTGCTCAAGTTGTTCGTGCTTGGATTCAGAGTAAGAATTCTCTTGTGAAGCATTTTGAAGACATGAGATTATGTAGACCATCCAAAGAGTATTTGCAGGTGTGGTTCGACCCACCATGAGACGAGTCTATGTCATGTTTGACAACAAATGGGATGCATACCATTGGAGCGAAGTGTGCCAGGTAAAATTGGTTAGTATGGTTGATGACGAGAGAAGGTCGCGGTATGCGGTTCACATTATCAACTAGTTTAAAGCAAGCAATTTCAGATTAGAGATTTAGTATGCTTTTAAACTAAGTACTACTATTAGTAGAAATATTAGCAACTAGTTAAGTGTTGTATAGTTGTATAGTTTTTGGTGTATGGATACATATTAACTAGAAGTGATGCTTGTCAACGCATTAAGAAGATTTAGAGAGTCACTGAGAAGAGTTACTGATGGTGCTGAAGCATTCCTGATACTTACATTGTTCATTCTTTGTTTGGACAAAGTTAGTACCGACCAGAAGCCAAAGTTAGTGACCAAGCTTGGAAAAGTTTGTTACCCTAAAGAGACGTTGAGAAAAATACCGCCAAGGTACAAAGTGTAAATTGAACGTTTTCTTAAAATTAGGTCACCAAAACCCTATAAGAATCCTCTCAATCGCACAGTTACTCAAGCAATCTCTCTAACGTTATTCATCTTTACAAGCCCTAATCTCTCTTACCGACGATCTCTCTCTTCTAAGCAACATGGCTGCTCTTGAGTCCTGTACTAAGCACACAACATGATCTGCACACTGAAAAGACTGAAGTGGGAATTCGAGTTTCATGAGTCATGTGATTTTCTTCGGAGAAAGTTTATATTTTATCATGCGCTCACGTAAGTCCCTATCGTATTGACCACATTTCGTTGAACAGTTTGGACGTCTGCTAAGTTCCAAGACAATCAACATTGTTTAGGCACATAACTGCCAAAGATAGCTGGCAAGGTTGTGTCTACTCTAGGCATCAATCCGAACTGATCTTATTTTTGATGAAGCTGATGGATAGACTCATTACCAAATCAAGCTTATCTTTATGCAATTCATCGTATGGGATATGAAGGGGATTTACCTGGTTTAACATTTAATAAAGCTCGTTTTACACCCTAATGGAGTGTTTTTATATCACATAATTAATCATTGTTAAGTTCCAAAAGTACCTTTCTTGGGATCAAATTCCTACACACATTGCCACTGTCTGGTAATATGTGTGTAGGTGCGACAACTAATCAAAGATTATAGATTTTTCGCAAATAATAGTTGCGTGTATATGCTTAGGGGGGAACATCATTGGCGTGGTTGTAGGGGTGCAGTGGCAAATAGTGGGGCGGGGTGGAAGTGTGTTGTGTCATGAGTTTGGCCTAGCGGAGGATGTTATATTGCTATATTAGTTGTAGGGAGAGGGAAGAGAAATTAGCGTTAATATATACTTGTAGCCTTTAGTGGATCAGAGAGTTCCATTAAATCTGGTGTTGAAGGGCGTAGGTATAAGTTTATTTCTTTATGAATAAGAAGTGTGGCAAACAGTTCCAGGCAGAAGTTTACACCTATTGTTTCTGATACTATGTTGGACCAACCCAACTCAGGATGAGGTAGCTTCCTCAGAAAGACTATCTGAGAGAACAATCATCACCCTCCCCTGCTCCCACTAAGAATTACTTATGATCACACACTAACTCATCTTCTGCTCAACCAGTGAGGAACCATTTTGAGCAACAACCTACCCTAGCCCCAAGACCGTTACACCCACGGGACCATGCCCCACGGGGGGGCCTGGCTTCAAGCGGGCGGCACCCCTATTGTGGTTCGCTGGATTCAAGACAGAGACCTACGAGATGGTGTGTCGGCGGTGGGAGGATCTATGATGAGAAGGAGCATTCATCCGATGAGGATACATCCCGGTGATTCCGGGAAAGGTGAGGGATGACACAAGACTGCTTCGCGCGCGAATGGGGGGTCTGGAGTATCGTATAGGTAGTGTAGGGCGCTGTTCTTTGCAGTAAAAGGGGGATTTCGAGGATCGGAAGCCAAAGTAGAATTAGGAACTCGTTGAAGGCACAGATCACCGAACCAAGAAGCAAGCTAAACCTATCATCAAGACCTATCAAGAGCAGTATCTGAAGACGGTTCTCCTAGCCAGGCGGAGAAGAACACTGCCCGAAGGAGAGAGGTCTCCTCAGAAGAAGACCATAGGGGAGCACAGAAGAGTTCTGTATCCAAACGAAGTGGCGGGAAGATTGGCAAAAGGCGAAACATGGCGCAGTTGCAAAGAGGGAATGCGCTGCTTGGTTTTGTGAGGTTGAGTGATTGATGTAATGGCCTGAAATGAGGAGAACATTGAGGATGCACATGGAAACAACGGAGAAGTGCAGCAGAATGGGAGTAAGTGAGGACAGGGGCGCGTCGTGCGGATGGTTGGTGATGAGGAGGATAGAGGGAGATTGTGGGAGAGAGGAGGTGAGTTAGACGGAGGGAAGTGAAGCTGGAAGATGCAGTTAGATGCGATGGGGAGCAAAGGGGAAGTGAGATTAGTACCTGACTGTTTTGTAGAAAGTTAAAACCGGGTGACTTGTGAAAAGTGAGCGGACTGACCACGAATAGTTGAGTGTACTGGGGGGGCCGAGACCAAATTTAAGTGAATACTGATGTAGGCGAGCAAAATAAAGTACATGATGAGAGCAAGTTGGAGGAGGTACTGTGGAAGAAACAATGGCGAAGTACGGAGAGGACGTATTAGAGCGGTACTGGAAGGGATCAAAACAGTCTGGATGAACTTGGGTGGATTTGTAAAAAGTTAAAAGTACGTGGGCTGGGCAAGTGACCGGGCAAGGGTACTGAGAGAGATCAACCTACAGGAATAGCAAGATGGGTGCTAAGTCAAGCCTCACGGAACGCCGTGTCCACGATCAAACACCACTTCTATTGAAATTAGGAGTGTAGATGGCATGGATCAACACAATATCTAACAAGGTACGCCTGCAACGATTGAGTCAGCGCCGAGAAGGTGCCTGGCTTCATAAAGGAAAAAGATCAGAGGCAGGTGTGGACGGAGTCTTGGCATGAGGAAGTGATATTTAGATAATGGAGACTCAATTGAAAGGGACCACGTAGGTCGGCGGGGCTCGCGTTCTCTAGCATATATCACGAATCTAACATTCAAAACCAGTCTTTCCAAAGATGTGTATCCTAAGAGACAAAGTAAGTAACGTCTCAGAATGAAGGAGTGGGATATGTTGTATGAACGTGAGCTAAAAAGTATGTCTCAGTAGTGGACATGATACATACCGACAAGCTGTGAAGTGCAAAATCAACACAGCTTTGACAGAGAGTGATAAGAGTGTAGACAGGCTAGGGGGGGGAAAAGAGTACGCAAGTGCGAAGGAAGGATGGTGGGGAAGTGCTGTGCTCGGTGTGAGTGAAGAGAGAGGCGAGGCAATGAGGTCTGTGAAGGGGAGACAAGCAACAAAAGGAATGGCGTGCGAGCATGTAGAAAACAGTAGTGTCGAGAAATGCGAGAGGTGCAATAGAATTGAACAGGAGCAGAGGATTCTAGTGCGAGGATCGTGAAGGGGGGCAGAGGCAAGAGCGGCAGAAAGAATGAAGCAGTTCACAATAAAGAGAACAGAGCGCAAAGTTCGCTTCATGGTATGGGACAGATTGCTGCTGTGTCAGGGGAGAAACGAATCTATGCTCAACACGATCTGCGAGGGGAGTCCATAAGCAACTGACGCAGGCCAACCAAGTAAACGCGGGAAGTGTGGGGACAGAACGGTGCATATGGTAGTGACGCGTACTTAAGTCTGGCAAGTGTGTGGTGTGGAGACTTCAAGACGCGTTGGGGGATAGACTTGTGAGGGAGGAGTATGAAGTTTGAGACATTCAGGCAGTCATGCGTGTGAAAAGAGGTAAAAAGTGTCATATGAGGGAGATTGTCAGATGCTAGTTGGGTACTGTTGACGTGAGTAAGCCTAAACAAAAGAATGCGTGAGAGAAAGATTTCCTCCAAAGGAGAAGAGATGCAATGCAGAGGAGATGCTAGAAGAAGAAGTGGCAAGGTGAAGGGAGGGAAGAAGGGGTAAAGGGCAAACTCAAGAAAGAGAAAGCAGGCGGTAACAGGGGAGGGAAAAAGTATGATAGTTCAATGTGAAAAGAGCGATTCAAGAGCAAGAAGGAAGCTAATCTCAAGCAACCCAACGGAGGGAGGGCGGGGGACAGTGGAGAAAGAGAAGTTATGGACTAAGATTGTTGCTGAAAAGCAATATAAGATTGCCAGATAGGTGGACGAATGAAGGTGAGACTGAGGGAGAAATACTACAAGAAGGTAAATCCAAACCGTTAGTTGGACATGGGAAGACTTGGAAATCGGATGGCACTAAGAAGCCCGACAATTGGATGAAACTAAAAGATCAGAAGAAATTAATATGGGGAAAATGTTGGTAACAAGAAGTAATGTCAAAAGAGATCCTGGACAGGGTACATTGTATGAGAGTGTCATACAGTGTGAATTGACAGAGAAGAATAAAGATGTTTGTATAAAAACTTGTGATGGACAATATAACAAGATAAAGATCCTGAAGGTTTGATAAAGTTCTTTGGAGATTTGATAGTTATGTTTATATCCAGAAGAACAAATTGATTTGGAACTCACAGCAAGGAAAGGAAAGTAGTCATTGGAAAGCATGCACAGTTCTTTATGGGGGGTACCACACTTTGATGAAGATGAATGATTGGTAGTCGTTTCACAGATGCAGAATAGAGAAGAAGTATCCTTTGAAAAAAGGAAATACTGGTGCAAATGCTAAAGCTAAAATTGAGTCTGAAGAAGAAAGTACAATGGCAAATTGATTGATAATGATTTAATCAAGAAGGTACTTGCAGATATTAGAATCTAAGAATAAGACTGTGAAAGTGAGAATGGATTTGGATGTTGCTAACCACCACACACAACAAATGTTTATCAATTCACCATGCTTAACAGGCATAAAAATTGGCTAGTCCACAAGCAAACGGCTTGAGGTAAAGACTTATCAAATCCGTTTATGGTTTACAATTTACCAAAAATTAAAGGGGTAAATGGGGAACTTACCCTAGTGCTCTGATGGTGAGGGAGGGATGTTTTTGTGCTAAGTGTATCCACAATATCCATACATGGTCTTGTTAAAGACTACTACAAATCTAGTTGATAGCTGATAGTTTTGCGGTAGAGGAACGGAATATGGTTTTATCAATGCACCTGTTATGACAATGAAGACATTGGCTAGTCCAAACCAAACGGTAATTGGTAAAGACAAATCAATCTTGTTGATGTTGAACAAGTTTACCAAAAACTGTATGGTAATTAACTCACCATATTCTTAGATGAAGAGTTATCTATCCCAGAGCAAACGGCTACTGGTAAAGGAACATCAAATCCGTTAATGGCTGGTAGTTTGCCAAAAACTACAAAGCCAACTTAGTATTGGATTGTAAGTAAACACGATGTTGTCTGAGTAATGAAAAGATGTTGCTTGAAAAGCAGAAAAGACAAAGTTTGCTAGCTAAAGAAGGATAAAGTGTAACAAGATTAAGAATGAAAACGAATTTTGGATACATCCTCTGTGCATTAAAAGAAGCTTAAAGGATTGAAGAAACATGAAGTTAAAATAGTTTAACATCAGTTTACGGGAGATTGTTAGGATTAATGTTTTCTTAACTTAGTACCGACAGTACAAATAGTTTAGTACTTAGCCAAGATATACTTAGTACCGACATTACATAAGTATTAAGTACTATTAGTTGTTAGTACCGTTAGTAGAAAGTTAGATAGTACCTGGTTGAGAGATAGTTTAAAGATATTTGATGAGATATTTTAAAAAAAGATAGTAGCCAATTAGGGTATATCCTTAATGTATTATAAAAGGACACCTTTGGGGGGGGGGATAGTACGCATACATGAACACAAAAGATGTACAGACAAAACACAAGCTTAGCTAAATCATATAACATAGTTTAGCAATCTGTAATATCTCAAGAACACATTAATAAAGTTTGTATATTCAGTTATGTTCATATGACTTCTGTTACCTTGAGTAAGATTCCGCATTAACACAAAGTATTCATAGTCATTGTTTCTACATAGTCATTTGTATTTATACATCTTGGCTATCATCCTTTATAGGCTGCAAAGATCCATTCAGTTTTCTAGGACCTTCAGTATCATACATGGCGTATCTACTGATGTGGATACGACATATTCTTTAAAGTCAGACAATGGTATTGAGTTCTTCAAAGTCCTTAGATACGGCGAATTGATGTCAGAATCCAGTTTGACAGTTCTCAACTCTTTCGTATAAATTGCTTCAGAAACTCGTCCTTTTTGGCTAATCATTCACCAAGTACTGCTACCTTATTAACTATTTACTGGCAATTCACAATACAAACGATTAAGTAACAATTCTTTGTCAATAATATAAAAAATAAGTTATTCTCATGTTATAAAATGATGCTAATGAAAAAAAAAACCAGCCCTTCTGATATCAAACCTGTGCTAGATCCCGGACCCAACTGCACAGGGCCTCACACTTGAAGGGGCCCAAAATTTGAATTTGTGAATTATTAAAGGGCCCATTGCATGAAACGTTTCTCATGAACTGAAAACTTCTAAAAAGGAGTCATAGAAGTTTCTTTCATACGTATACTTGTGACTTGTCTATATTAAGAGGGGATAGAGGTTTATTTAATAGCTAGTTTCTTGAAATATATAGTAGTGCCCCATACTCCCATTGTCAATTCTTTTAAAATAACTGCAAATTATGTATTAGTATCAGCTTATAAATATTAATACCAAACTGGAAAATTCAAAAAACCATACATGTTCAATTTTTGTTTAAAGTAGCAGCATTTGTATAAATTGTTATGAAGATATTTTGTCACAAATGTACTAAATATTCTTTTTTGTATACCTACATTGATTGCAGTTTTAAAGAGGTTGTTTACATGTTTTTTAATCTTTCGTGTAAAAAAACAATTTGTAATTACATTTACGGCACAGGGTCTCCAAAATCCACGAGACGGCCCTGTATAAAATAGACGTTATTTGATGTCATCACATCTACAATCTGCACAATTAAATAAAATAGGAGCTACACATTTGAAGTTAAAATTATTTTTGACGAGATTGGAAATATTATAATTTGAAAAGAATTAATCTAGATGAATGATCAAGAACTATGCTATATTTTTTTCATGGTACTATGATTGCAGGTTTTATAAATTTTTTGTACCTGGGCAATAATGGTGATAAGAAGGTGGGTGTTAGCAAATGCCATGGAACTGCTGATGGTGGATTATCCAAACTTTTGCATCTGAGTTAGTGCTTCGATAAAGGAAGAACGGTTTTTTTGGCTCTGAATACTAACTGCCAGAGTGTTTCCTAATATACACACTTCGATCTAAGGAGTCCTCTTTAAAGATGCAGTAATGATGTGTGTTTTTACAAGCTTTAAATTTATAATAACTAGAAATACCGATTTTAACAAAAAATACAACATTCGGGCAAGTATACCCTATTCGAGTGTAATATAGTATTAGGTAAGTCCAGGTCGTTCAACGGGATT
>BQNB010125827.1:4486-19702 GCA_026074375.1 Tanacetum coccineum
GATTTTTCAAAATTTTATATTACGAATATTGAAAAAAAAATAACAAATAAAGATGGAAAAATCTGAAAAATTACACAAAAGTCCTAAATTGTATAAGGAATGCAAAAAAAATAAGCTGGGCAAACAATGCTCAAAAGTGCTTATCTACAAGTTCTAGCTTATCAAAGATAAGCTAGTGAAAGCAATAAGCCCTTCCCTTTTTGGCTTATCTTCCATTTGAGCTTTTTGAGTGTTTTTTTGTAAAATAAGCTTAAACCTTACAAACTATGAAAGAGTTTGTAAGACTTAAGTAAACAGCTTAAGAATGTTATAAAAAGAGCTTTTGTGAGCTTATAAAACAGTTTTAAAGCATCAAACACTTTAACTTAAAAACGGGATAAAACATAAAAACTTCAATATTTCATTAAACTTAAAATTAGTACAAGGCTTTTAAGAAGACAATACAATAAGCTAAAAAGACTTAAACTATAAGCTGAAAATTAAACTAGGTAAAAAAAAAATCTAAGTGCCCAAGGGCTTACACTGAGTCCTATTTATAACAAGCTATTGAAGGTTCTAGATGTGTGCTTTCTTTGTGAGAGCTTCTGCGGGTGTGCTTGTTGTGTGAGTGAGCTCAAAAAGCAATCTTGGCCATAAAAAATGAGTAGTCCCCAAGTCTCTTGATCTTAGCCCTTCATTTTTGTCTTTATTCTTTGCCGAATGAGCTTGCAAGGGATTGCCAAGGTGTCATTTGTTGGCTTGTGTGGTGGGATAAGGTGTTGGTCGACAAAGTGGAGAATAAAGGAGAATAGTGTTTTGTCTGGTGTGAGGAAAGGACACACATTCTTTGTGTGTAGGAGATAAACAATGTTCGTGCCCCTTTTGAAGTTTGGAAAATGGCAAGTTGGGTCCCTGAGAGTGTGTATAACTATTGTACGTATGGTCCTTTGTGGGGTAAAAAGGTTTTGGCATTTGGCAATTATGGTCCTCCAAGGTGGTATGTGGTATTTCATAGAAGGTCCTTGTGACTAACAACGTTAAGGTGTTAGGGGTTAACGGGTTTGTTATAGGGGGTAAATGGTTATGGTTTGGGCTAGTGTATTGGGCCGACTATAATAAAAAGGACTTGGGCTTTTTATAAGTATTTAAGTCTTCAATATGTTTAAATGGGCTGACCTGGCCCATTAGATGGGTACGGGTTGGCCCATTTAACATTTTTTCGATATCGGCTCTGCCTTTGACTTTGACTTTGACGGGGTTGACTTTGACTTTTTGACTTTTGGCTTCGATTTGACTTTTCTTTCACGCTCTTTCCGTTCTCGTGCTCGGTTTTGTCGTTTTGGCTTTGTTTTTGTCTTTTTCTTAGATATTTGTTACCTGCATAATACAAATGCAAAAGATACAAATACAATATATTTTTGGTACGTTTTTTGTCATTTAAGTCCGGTTTTAATGGAAAATTATATGTGTAATTAAGCACATACCAGTAACCTTCATACACCCTCTACAGCCTCTCTAAGCAGGCTTAGAATATTATCAGCAACCACTAGGTTAGTAAACTCTATCCTCATTGGGCCCTCTCACACCCGTCTTAGATCTCCTCTCGATCAATAGCCCTCAACTACCACCCTAGTCAACAATCCCTATATCTCAAGAGCCAGCCGAGTAAGCGAAACACACTTATAATCTCTGCCTGAACCTCGAGGTCAATCTCAATCCCGTCGCTCCTCTCAACATCAACATCCAGGATTTTATATAAGTAAACCTATATATGTAGGTTTATGCGTTGCAAGTCTTGTATGGGCGAAACTTGTAACACAGTAAACCTATATATATAGTTTTGGGATTTACATTCATACTTACAAAAACCTATGAACTCACCAACTTTAATGTTGACACTTTTAAGCATATTTTTCTTAGGTGAAATAGATGTATGACATACTTGATGTGCATTGGAGTCCAAATTTACAAGATTTCTTTTCAAATGACTCAGTTAGAGGTCGTTCTCTTCTGACTTGTGTAATGGGATCATGAAGTAACGCTCCCGGAAATACATTCCGCTGCGACCATGTTTTGGGGGTGTTACATAAATGATGACTAGGTCTCATACCCAATGATGGTGTGGGTAATGAATGATCAGAAGATGAACGACTAGATGCAGAATCAGATAGAGCATCTGCAGAAGAATCCGAAGAGGTCTCTGATGATGAACTCGATGATGAATCTCTCGAAGAATCATCTAAAGAAAAATTAACTGAAGAAGAGTAATCAACTGAATGTCTCATAGCAAGATGATGAGTAGGTAACGGTCCAACCCTCTTCCTCGCAGTCATCATGTGTACCGGCCCATTAAGATGGTAGCGATACGGTCGACCATGAGGAATATGCTGCCTAGGTGCAAGAACCATGACTCAACGTCAAAGTGCACCAGATGCAACAGGTGAACTCTGAGTAGAAAGGGTAGTCTCAGTAAATGGTGTACCATAGGTAGGTGATGGTGGTGTATCAGGTATATCACTGTTTGAAGAATCATCGGTCGATGAAAGAAATGGTGAAGTAGCTGGTAGTGATGGTATATGATCTGATGACGGATCCTCGGATGGATCAAACTCTGTATCAGATGCAGGTGAATAATCAGGTGATACGAGTGTATAATCAGGTGATGGTGGTATAATGGGTGAAACAATAGGTATCAGTGTGGTATCAATATGGGTAGTAGGTGGGGTCATAGAAGGTGTAGTGTGAGGAATAGTGGTAGGGATAGTACCAAACAAGATAACTCATCCAGTAGATGTCCCCACACTCTCCTCCGACGAATCTGATGAAACTGAGACAACAGAGATAACCATGACTTGCACAAGCAAAAGTTTATATAAATTTCCTTTATACCAACCATGCATGATGCGGGAAAAGAAGGATCAAATGGGTAAATGAAATAATGAATGAATGAATAAACCATCGTACATATACATAGTATTTAATTATAGTAGTATTAGTAATACTTAGTATTTAATTATAGTAGTATTAGTTATACTTAGTATTTAATTACATAGTACATATACATATTACGTATATGTAAAATCACGTAAGGCACATATAATCACGTAGGATCACATACTAGTTATAGACCAGACCTGGTTTATACTACCTGGTTCTCTATAACCTTGGCTCTTGATACCAATCTGTCACACCCCCAAATAGGGTCCCGTCCGATTAAGCATCCGGGGGCGTGACGTCACTGTATATCTTAACTACAAAGCATAGAGAACGACCTCTAAGGGTACGTTTTAAAAATAAACACCGTTGCATAAATTCAAAATATTAATAAGTTTTACATCGATCAAATTTAAAAGATTCAAAAGTTAAAATGCAGAGCTTAAATAAGTTCAACAACAGTATTTTAAGACATAGATAAATTTCTGCTAAACCGGTCCGGGCAAATAGATTTCACATAAGTCAAGCAACGACATCCATGCTAAGCACCTGAGAAAAACATGCTTAAAACGTCAACATAAAGTTAGTAAATTCATAGGTTTAGTTCAAACGTAATTAATGTGGACCACAAGGTTATCAAAACGTATGCGACAGTCATAGGAGATACAACTTCACACAAAGAGGCATTTACGTTGCACTAAGCTCATGACACCGAAGCTAATACTGAAAGATAGCATGTATACTGCTATAAAGGCTTGCCCTTCAGGTGTCCGACCAAAGACCACCTAACTAGTTTTGACATGACATATATCCGTTAGTTCTTGGCAAACTCGAACTAGTAAGTTCTTCTTACCCGGATAGGGATAATTAGTCCCAATAGATCTATTTATTCACTCGCGCTTACTTAACCAGCCAGTCGGTTAAAGGTGATTAACAGTTCATGATAATTTAGGCAATAGTGGTCTAAACGCTACTTAGGCAACACGTAAACGGGGAATTTCTCACGTATAATACTTGTGTCCAGTTTTAAAAGCAAGCAATGTTTCTCACCCCAAGTTATAAAACATTTAATAAAATAAGTAAAAGTGGGGCTATGAACTCACATTGAGTTAGTGAAATGATAGGGTAAACATCTAGGAATATGATCATGCGAAAACGAATGCAACCTAGGAGAATATAGGTTTCGTCTTAGAATCGGAATAATAAGAATAATGTGGACGATGCATCAAAGTTTACTTAAAACACTTTGTTAATAAAACGTTAGTGATCGTAATGTGGTTGTTGGTATATAGTAATATTAAATATATAAAACTAAATATTTATATTTACGTAATATATATTTATATTTGTCATATTGTTTGGCTCTTTACCCAATAAACCCAAATATTGATTTAAAACCTTTTAATAATGATGATTTTATATCTTTAATTTATCCATTTCCTGGCAGGTCACCCATGCTAGTGCTTCCCTCACACGAGCACACTTAACTGTCAGTTTTTAAATTAAATACGTAGGTAGAAAAACGTAAATAAGTATTTTAATTTATTTTCATGGTTAACTATATGTTATTTATCATTTTTTTTGGGAAAAAGGGACAATCCCCGGCCAAATATATTACCAAAAGACTACACGAACACTATATGGAGAAACCCACATAGGATAACCCTAATGACATTCCCAAAACATGCTTTGGGAAAAAAGTGAGAAGGGAAATAAGAGTAAAAGTACCAATAAAACAATACTAAAAGTAGCCTTAAACCATCCAAAATTACACTTAACACATATAACCACCTGATGCCAATTACTCCAAAACAGCAGAAAAAAACAATTCCTAACCAAAGAGCAATCAACTTTCCTTCTATCCACTCTACCATGAGTACCCCAACTCATCATTTACCATTAGCATCTTTACTTCCATTACTTTGAAGCACAGAAAAGTCCTATATATCAGCAGCCTTCAAAGCTTGAAAAGAACTTTTAACCTTTAAGCCAAGAATTCGAAACCTGACAAGATCCTTGATAATTTTGCATACAACATCTACATTTCTAGCCTTCCCTTAAAAAAGCCTTAAATTTCTCTCTTGCCAAATAATATAAACAATAGCCCCAAGAACAAGCCTTTGAATGATACTCCAAATTGACTTATTAATAGGAATGGATGAGAAAAAGTCAAGAATCTGGAATAGATCATTCGGAGCAGATTCAAACTTCATGAAAACTTTAAAGAAATTCCAAACACTAGAAGAAAACTTACAACCAAAAAGCAAATGGCTATGATCATCCTGAACTTCACTACAAAGAGGGCATTTCAAATTATCATTTCTAAGCCAAACAACCATCCTATCTTGAGTTTTAAGCTTCTTATTAACAGCCAACCACAAAATAAATGAGTGTCTCGGAATGTTCTGACTAAACCAAACACATTTGTACCAGGGAACCACATGCTTAGAAGGGATCAGATTAGACCACACAGTCTTCACAGAAAAATGACAAACCTTAGCAACATTTGTCAACCAAAGAACCTTATCTTTTCTATCCTTAAATAACAATGGAGGAGGTAAATGAAAAAGGAAAGGGAACTTACCTCTCCAAGATTCAAGCCAAGCCCACTCACCCTGAACAATAAGATCAGCCACATTACAATTAAGAGACATTCCAGCTTAAAAAATGTCTCTTTTGGATATAAATTAAGACAAATGGCCCAAAAACACCAACTGTCAAACCATGCAGATGTACTACAGCCATCGCCAATTCTGGATACCAAATGCTTTCTAAGAACATCTCTACTTTGCAGAATTTTCCTCCAACTCCAGCAAGAATCATGATGAATAGGGATGTCCCAAAAGTTCCTGATACAAGCCCTTCTATCAATTAACCTGTAAGAATTTACCCATTGGACCCACAATGATTCTTTTCTAGTGACTAAATTCTAAACATGCTTAGACATAAGAGCAACATTCCAAGTATGTAAGGATTTAATCCCTAGACCCCCTTGAATCTTCAAACCACACACATCCTGCCATTTAACCTTTGCTTTACCTTTCTGCATAACACCTTGAGACCAAAGGAAACCCCTCATAATCTTCTTAATCTCTTGCGAAACATACACCAGGAGAATAAACACAGAAGACCAAAAAATCTGAATAGAACTAAGCACATATTGGATAAGTTAAAGCCTCCCAGCAAATGAAAGAACTTTGTTTTTCCAGTTAATCAATCTCTGCTTAACCTTGTTAATAAGAGGATCACAATATTTCTTATAGAGCCGAGAAGAAATCAAAGGTACCCCCCAAGTATCTAACAGGAAGAGAACCAATGGAAAAAGGGATAATACTAAAGGTTTCATTTTTCATATGACCAGGAACATTACCAAAGAAAACCATACTCTTCGCCAAATTAGGGACCAGGCCAGACACACTACTAAACTCATCAAGAGCACTTTTAAGAATGGACACAGACTTCACATCCCCATTCGAAAAAAGCATAAGATCGTCTGCAAAACATAAATGAGTGAGCTTGACTTTACTACATTTCTAATGAAATCTAAAATCTTCATTACAAGCAATCTTTCTATTAATCATCAAGGATAAGACCTCCACAACCATGGTGAAAAGGTAAGGAGATAAAGGGTCCCCTTGCCTTAACCCTCTATTACCCTTGAAATAACCATTATGATCACCATTAACACTAACAGTGAAGGATGGGGAAGAAATACAGTTCATAATCTAATTGATCATCTTAGGAGGAAATCCAAAGAATATAAGACATTGCCTAAGGAAGCCCCAATCTACAGAATCAAATGCCTTATTAATATCAATTTTAAACGCAACCTTGGGTGGCTCACCCTTCCTATGGTAATTCCTCATAAGCTCTTGGGTTAACAAAATATTATCACTGATCTGCCTAGAAGGAATAAATACACTCTGACAGGAACTAACAAGAGAATTCAGGACCCCTTTCACCCTATTAGAAATCACCTTACTAATGCACTTATATAAAACATTACAACAGGAAATTGGCCTAAAATCAGAAACTTTTTTAAGGGTTTTTATTTTAGGGACTAAAGCAATAATAGTGGAATTAATCTCCTTTAACAACTTACCAGTAGAGAAGTAATCCTTTATAGCTTGGGAAACTTCAGAACCCACAATAGACCAAGAAGCCTTAAATAATTTAGAGGAGAAGCCATCGGGGCCTGGAGCTTTATCATCATCTATAGAAAACAAGGCAGCCTTAATCTCTTCATTAGAAATTGGCCTTATCATAATATCAGCCTCTAAGACAAACAAATTATTAACAAACAGATTAGAAGGATCAATAATAAGATCAACCACCACCTTCATCCCCAAAACATCCTGAAAGTATTTAACAAACTGATCTGCAACTTCATTTCCCGAATACAACTTACCATCCACATCTTCTATAGCTTCAATCCTCTTAAAATTTGTGGTATATCATAAATCATAACATGGTGACGATTCTTGGATTTAGCTAGTTTCTAGAGAGAGAAACACATGAGAGAGTATTTTCTAGTAAGAGAAATATGTGTTTATTAGAAAATGAATAAAAGACTAGCTACCTCTTCCAAAGTTGGAAGAGGTATATATATAGTTCTTATAATAAACCGGAGATTAGTACCCGGTTAATTACCAAAAGTCATACGTTAAACTATTAACTACGAGCTATAATAAACAGTAAAATACACGAGGTGACCAAGTCTTTTTCTAATACCTAACAATCTCCCCCTAAGGGAGGTCACCCCTTAAAATACTAAACTTAAGCACTTTTATAATCAGCTCGTAGACTTTTGATTCTTCATTAGATATCTTGTACTTTTGATTAGTGATCTTTTGATTCATCATTGACTTGTCTTTGATTATGAACTTGAGCTTTCATGAGATCATCAGCCAAATCTAATCTTTCATCATCTTGTAATGTATTGCCATCTTGTACACTTGTGAAGAAATACACGATATCAGAGTTTGCGGAAGCTTTGACACCTTTATGAGATCTTTCATAACATCATAACAAGTGTAGGTCATGTCTGAGCATTCAGTTATTAACTTGACATTACTGGAACTGGGTATCTCCATCTTTAAATGATCCTATAATGAAACAGTTAACAATAAAGAAAAAATTGATTTGAAAAAATCAGTCTAAGTGTTAATTATGAAAATAGTTTGTAACACTTCGAGAGTTTTGATTGTTTGTCAAATGTTCAATAACCGTCAATTCATATACTGGAACAAGTTTGATTCACGTAGAATCGCACCATCGTTTCTTTCCAGTTGACACAAGTTTGATTCTTGTAGAATCGCACAAGTCACCTACCAAGAGCTTGTTTGATGTTGGCTCTAGCAGGATTTCCATCTTCATTGTGAAAAACCTTCGTTTCACTCGGATGTTCTGGCAATATCACAAGGATAATGCGTAGGACTCTTAGGATAGTCTTGTTTCCACAGTGTGTGAAAGACAAGAGAATTGGCAATGTGTCCTAACGAGATTAATTGATGATCTCTTGGCTCTAGACTCAATAGTGCGTTTTGGTTTTAGTAATCGGAGGCTGGAGCTGACTGCCACCTTTTCAATATCAACTAACTCGGAGTGAGAAAGTCAATAGATTACGTGTTTAGTCTCCGTGAGAAATGAAACAGAAATCTTTTGAGAGATTCTGAGTGGCTAGGGAGGGTTGTGCATTGCATCACTGGGTCCATGATGTCAGTCTTCAATGTCAGCAATCATCATCGTGATTCTGACAGCATATGTATTGACCCGGTTTCTGCCTAAGTGTATGGAGGGCTTCTTTCTTTTCACCCTTTATCCTTACAATTCTTTTTCATTCTTCAACCCCTTCAGTGCTTACCGAGACTTCATGACTAGAACCTTGTTGGGTTTATTCCAGTACTAGCTCCATCTCAGTCGGCACTATTCCCTTATTCTCACTTTTTCTCCTTTTTTATGTCATACCTAAGGACTTCTACACTAACTAGTGGATTGTCCCTGGGCAGATCCCTCCGGTTCTGGCTGGATCATTGGAACTTGTACCTAACCTTACCAACCTTATATCTCCGATAAAGTAAAATGCATGGTCAGTCTTTTGGTACAGTTCTCCTCTCCATAAAACCAATTGAAAATTCAATTAAGGTACTTATGATATAAATATCAAAGCGTTTTGTACCTCGATTGTTTTTACTTTTCAGAAACGCTCCCCCTCAAAATGTGCATCGGTATTCGAAATTGTTTAGCACGTTTGGGCGGAGTATACACACGAGTCTTAATAATCACATTTTTATTATTCACATATTTTAATCACATTTTCTCCCCTTATCAAAAATTTTAAACCCTTTGACATTTTGGATATCAATTGATTTAAATATGTTATAAAAATTTGGAGAAAAGTGTGCCAATTATTCACAAGCCGTGTATGAAACATATTAATGCTCCCCCTCAATCGTTGAGGGTCATAGATTATTCCTACACATAATCATCAAAAGATATACTACTTATTACTTATACTGTACAAGATATATTATTCATAATAAGATAATATTGACCTTAGTGTCGGAGTGACGATGTCACTCTGTTCTGCTGATCAGTCTGTAGTCTTCTCTTAGTCGTCCACTGACAAAGCTTTCCAGACTTCGATAGATTCTCCTGATCTTTAGTCTTTTCTCAATCACCTCGATAAAGTCTTCACTCCTTCTTTTGTCGTCCTCAGTCCATTTCTTGGTCTCCATGCCCTTATTGAATTTGAACAGCCTGAAATCTTTCACCATGAAATCTAGCTTGTCCTAAATTCTCATCAACATTCCATCGCTAAACTTGTGCACCTCATTTATTCTCATCATCCTCTTATTATCATCTCTGTCTCTGTAGATTACTGCTCTTGGTTTGTTGACAATGGTGTAATCTTCTTTGAAGAGAAAGTCAAATACGTCCCAGTTAGGTTGTTCCAGATTGAGCTTTGTTTGATAGTTCTCAACGCCTAGCTGCAAGTCTTCCACACGTTTCCTGATGACAATGTTTCTGATCCACATGTTGACTGCGTTGTGTAGATTAACTTTGTCTGATTTAGGTAGGTGGTTGAGCTTGTCTTGAAGATGAAACAGAAACAGATCTTCAAAATCATTTGGATGAAGGTTTTTGAAATCCTTTTTCGAGATCTTATACTTTTTGTAGTCAGCTCGGCGTAGAACTATTTCTCTCAAGTAGTTGTATTCGTATCTTTCATAAGTCTTAATACAAATCACACTGAGAATTCGCATATGGGATCTGACTGCATCACGATCTGAGGGTTCACGGTGTTTGTTGATGTAGAATTCCTTTCTTCTAACCCACCAATGTGTTATGCCATAAGCTGCACTGATGTCATAATCGCGCTCACTTTCAACCCACAGAGACGGAACTAATTCTTCAAGTCCAAAGTCTAGGTATCAAGCGGCTTTGAGCTTGGATATGGATAAGGGTGACAGAAGATATTCCAGATCCTTATTGAAGAATAATTATGGTTGAATAGATACCTGACCTGGTGGTCCTCCTAAGGGCAATGGTTCATATACATTACGCAGAATTTGATGGCCCTTAGAATGAACCAAATCAACCTTATCGGTCAGCAGCTTATAACATTCATCCATCTGAAACTGAAGAGAGATGCTGTTTTTGTGAAAGGATTTATCCAAGTTGAAAGTTGGACCTTCCAAATCAGCTTTGCAGAGCTTCTTCTTTCCTGTTCGTTTGCAGAACCATTTGATGAAGGATCCTATATCACCCGTCTTCCTTTGAAGCTTGTTCTCCTCGGGGTCTTGATACGTTGTGGCGTATACATTTGCCCAGTTGTTCTCTGCTTCAGGGTAATCATTTGAAGGAATGGTCCATTCTGGTTTAGGTGTTGCCGGTCTGTCTTCTTCTGGTATTGGACTGAACCATGATTTGGTGGACCAAACCTTTGGAACATGAGCATTGTCGTTGTCATCTGAATCTGAATCTTGTTCTTCATTATGTATTTGAATGTCATCAGAAGATTGTTCAGATTGAGGTTCGGATCTGGGCATTAAAGAGCCAGAAGGAGCATCTCTTATGTCAGTGATTTTCCAGGCAGACGACGTGTGAGCATGAGGCTGTTATGCTGCAGAAGCATCAGAATCCAGCTTGTTCTTTATACTTTGCTCAGAATCTTTAGAAGGAGGTTGAGCTGACCCAGAAGCACCTGAATCGTGTCTTCTCCTTTTTGTTGACTTACCCTAGTTTGATCCAGTTGGAGGGCCTTTATCATCATCACTATCATGCTTTCTTTTGTGGTCTTTAACCTTGTCAGCAACTTCTTTTTCCATGGCATTTTCATCCTCTATTAATGCTTTCATGAGAGCATGACATAATCTATTGTTGGCAGGATTTCTGTTGGCCGACTTGTTCTCATGAATGGTTTTGAAGAGAGCGGCCTTTAGATCAAATTCTTTAAGTGCCGCTGTATCGGTAGACTTGATAGTATATGTTGGCACATGTTTCTGCTCTTCTTGTTCTCTTTTAATTCTGAGAATCTCTTCAGGACTCTTTTCCGATTCTTGCTTCTTGCTTGATTCAGGAGCAGGTAGCCCAGAGTATTTCTGAATTAAATCTGCAGTGTGTTTTTCAAGAGCCTTAAGAAGAGCATCATCAACTTTAGTTCCTAGATACTTATCAACAACTGTAGGAACTTAGGATTGAATAGAAGCAAAAACAGCAGCAGAGTGACCAGTCTTCTTTACTTCATACATATCTTGTTCCAATTTCGCGACTCTTAGCTGAAGGGCGATGAATAGAGTGATTTCTGGGATAGTTGTGATGATTGTTGTAGCTTCTGTGTTGATTGGTGGTGCGTTGACCTGTGAAGAAGGTTTAGGAGATGAGATATTAATAACTGGAGTAGTCACTGGAGGAGCTGACGTGTTGGTTTGATGACTCAGATCAGGTATGATGGAATCAGTCTCATCTACAACATTAGTTTTCTCCTGATCATCTTCAGTTGGTTTGTCATTAAGAAATTGATCCCCAAAGTTGTCTGTTTCATCCAGATTCTTTGTTGATGATAGAGTCACAGATGAACTTTCTGGATTTTCCAAGATGACATGTTCGTCAGTTCTGAGTTTCAGGTTTTCATGTACTTTGGGGTAAGCTGTAGTGTAGAAGTCTTCATCCATGTGCTTAGGGTTTGGTCCAGCAAGAGCCATATGTTCTTTTCCAAGGCTTGAGTCTTTTTGCATGGGCTCAAGGTTTGATCCAGCTAGAGCCTCATATCCTTATCCAGGGTCCGATCCAACCTGGTTTTCAGTATGAACAGATATCCCTACTCCTGATGTGACTGTGGTCGAAGCAACTTTACCTTGTTCTTTTTCAACTTTAGGAGCAGTGGCTTCTGTTCCACTTTTTGTTCGTTCTGAATTAGTTGTTGATGAAGATTCATGGACGACTTTCTCTGATGTATCATATTGAGGTTGAGAAGAGGGTCCCGTTGTCGAATCATGAGGTGCTTGATCACGCCTTTGAAGGATAAACTGATCCGTAGTACTTTTCTTCTTCGACAGATCTATTAGTGAGTGTGCGGCTTGCTCTTCTGTTACAATAGCCTTTCCCTTTCCCTTTACATCTGGGAGTCTTTGTATTTCCTCAGCAACACATTCACGGATAGCTACTCCTCCGACCGATGCTTGACGTTGAGGTAGAAAGGAAGGATCCAAGCTAATCTTAATTGCTCGTTCTAGGTCAGCATCAACACCTTCACTTTCACCTTCTCCTTTTTCTTGATGCGCATCCAAACTCAACTTCTTGGCCAGTTCGAGAGCAGGATCATCACCTTCTCCTTGAGGTTTCGGTTCTTGTTGAGCTTCATCTTCTTCATCAACAAGCGAAGGCTTTCCCTTGCGAACTTTTCTTGAGGGAGTGATCTTGGATGGTTTCTTTTTAGGAGACTTAGGTAGTTTGGATGAAGGTGGTTTTGTTTGCTTGACAGGTGTTGGCTTGGTTGGTTTGACTGGAGTGGGCTTTTTGGGTGGTGCACGCTTTGTTCCATGTTCAGATTGCTTGCTTGCACTCTCTTGTGGGGTTTTCTTTGTATTCTTTGCAACCATTTCCAGATATTTTGGATAGTACGAAGATTGTTGAATAGCTTCAGTAATCAAGGGTTTGGGAATTGCCATTCCAAACACTTCATCTGTTTCACCTTTAGGGATAAACTTGAGATTCCCTAGCAGAAAATCATCTCCTGGAAGATGACGAGGAGACTCAGGTCTTCTATGTACATTGCTGGTGCTCCCCAAATAGTAGATTATCATCTTTGTAAACCGCCCGTAAGGAATGAGGAGAGGAACTGCTTTCTTCTTAGGGTCTTTCAGACTGGCTTTATGACTGGCCTTATGTGAGAAAAATGTCTGGATTCCTTGAGTAAATTCTTCCCACAACAATTCCGCATGATCAATGTTAGTTTTTGTGACGATGCCCCACAGCATTTGCAGAACTGGGTGTCTGGGTTTGTCACTGCCAGATGTCTTTCCGGTTAAGCACTGGTTGATCAGGGAAAGAATTGCTCTCCATGGCTGATATACATAATTCACACGTATATTGGAGACAAATTCTACAGGTTCAGGGTACCCCAGCTGATTCACAAAATCAATCACCGTGTCACCAGTCGGAGGTAATTCAAATGGGTGAGCTGGGTCGACAGGAGTGATATCTAAGGCCTTTCTAAGAAGATCTGCACTTAGATTGAACCATTGTTCATCAACTTGACAGCAGTAAACCCCAGTCTTCTCGTCATACTTCATAGTGTTCCAGAACTGCTGAATGTAGATAGCAGGAACACTAGCAGAGGCAGAGAAAGCTCTGAAGAAGTTGGTGTTACGCAGGATGTCCACTGATATCTGAAAGATGGGGTTCTTCTGTATCTTTTGTGCATCGAACAACAGATTGCTTTTTCCGATTTGTAACCATGCAGAGCGAGGTAAAATCTGTTCATCTGTTCTTGTTGGTGCTTGAGCGGGAACATTTTGTTCTGCCATCGTATTCTGCATAAGAGTATTAACAAAGAGGACAACCATTGCAGAGAAGCGATGTTAGAGAGAACGTTAGTTCTGTTTAAGTCATGTCATGCCGCGATTGATTAAAACAGAATTAACTCTGGATTGATGAAAAGCAACATATTAGGACACAGGTTACAGAATTATCCAACAGGATCAATTACATGTTAACTAAGCCCGGATGGGTGTTAGAAATGTAACTTGGTCATTGGAATGGGCCTCGATTGATTGACGGGCTTAATGGGTCAAATTTCTGAAAATAAGCCCAAACCGCCGCCTAGCAGTTAGTCAACCCGCCGTGAGGTGGATTGAGCAAACCGCCGCGAGGAAAGGCACCAACCCGCTGAGAATATTTTAATAATATTGATCAAACCGCCGCTGTAAATAAAAATTTGAAAAGGGCGGGTTGATTATTTTAATATTATAAAATATTTGACCAAACCGCTGCGTGGCAGCGGTTTACCTGTGCGAATAAAATAATACAAATTAGGGCAACCCGCCTTCATCAAACCGCCATGAAGCAACTCGCCACAGTTAATAATAAATATCGACGTGGCGGGTTGACTATTTTAATAATAAAATATAAATTTCAACCAAACCGCTGCCATGCGGCGGTTTCCCTGAAATAATAAAATATTATTAAAATCAAACCGCCACCAAGCATCTAAGCAACTCGCCATGATGAAAGACTACTTATGAATCAAAACACATTCTCATTTGGCAAACCTAAACACAACCTAAAGCATTCCTAATCTTTCCTACGCATCAGATACACACTAGCAACATCCTTAACCACAAACCAACGGCTTATGACTTTCTAAAAGTCAAACCGCCACCTAGAAATCGCATAGGGCACACAGATGTTTGCAAAATGGATAAACAGATATATATAATTGATCACAAGCCCATTCCGCACCTTTCCCCTCAATCAATTTCAGTTTTCAAACAACTTATAATTTTTAAACCCTAAATTTGAAATCTAGCTATTCTGCTCATTTTAATGTGTTTAAATTCGATTCCTTGAATGTATATATACATTAACATGCATAGAACAAGATTTGATGATTACCTTTGCAAGAAAAACACTTGAAATCGAAGATTGGGAAATGGTTCTTGGCGGCGAGTTGAGTGCGAGTGTGTGTGTTTTTTTGTTTGACCAAGGGCAACCCGCCGCCTCCTTTTATACTCTAACTTTTGAAATTTTACAGAATCAGTCCTTGTGGTTTCTATCTTCTTTTATTTTCATGTTTAAGCA
>BQNB010125828.1:1529-19702 GCA_026074375.1 Tanacetum coccineum
ACAAAGCATGATTACAAGATAGAGTTCGAACTTGATAGAATAAAATGAAAAGAATAAAACACAAGACACTCCTAATATGCGATAAAGATAAATAGTGGGTTGCCTCCCAAGAAGTGTTTTTCTTTATTTTACAAGTCTTGTAGCTAGACTCGAAGCCACACATCCTTACGTGACTTCATGAATGCTCACGTGTCCCTGAATGAGCCATTCTTTCATACTTTCATCTACTTGGTATTCGGGACCTAGGTTTAAGCAATTTTGGTACATGAATTTATTCCTTTCATAGGGGTGTCTGAGTCTGTTTATCAAATCGTTTTGGGTAAGTTCTAACAGTGGTGGGACCTTACTCCAATTAAAGTTCTTGAGCCTTGGTATTGTACGTGGCATCCTATATGTGTATGTGTCAAAGATTTTAGTGAATGAGACCAATCCTTTAGCGACATCATATTTGAGCTTAGTGATTTTTCTAAAGGGTCTGCCCATCAAGACTTCAGCCATGTCGCTCATGATAAACTCTCATATGTCCTTTAACACAACAAAATCCGTGATATAGGTGAAACTCCTAACAAACACGTAAACATCCTTAATGACGGCAACTAGGTTCTTTCCCGTCCCTTCCAATCCTTTTACCATTATTGTATTGTAGGCTTTAGGCGAGATAATATTCATTGGTAAAAAAAGGGGCAAGATAGGCAGTAAACTCCCTAAAGCCTATCATGCATTCGAATGCTAGGTCATCCCCATCCAAACTATTAATTATTCTTTCTCGATGTAGTATCCCCGCGTTTTCGTACTCAATTAGCTCATTAAGAACTTCACCATCATCCGAGTCATTGTCTGAATTAGGAAAAGGAGAAACAAGGAGTGTATCTACCGCTTCATCATCGGACTCGAGGTTATTCATATTGGTCTCATTGGGTTGATTGGCGAAGTTGTTAAGGAATTGTTCAATACTCTCTAGGCGAGAGTCAACAAAGGCCAAAATCACATGTAGCTTATGGAGCTCTTGGTCAATTCGTGCGCACAACACAACTGGTAGGACAGGACGATTATTGGTAGCAGGTGGATTCGCATTCTCCATGATGAAGAGTGGAATAGTTAATGAAAATTACGAACAAACACACAAAGAAAAGATAGACTATGAGAAAGCTAATATGTGGAAATTAAATTCCTACTTGAAAGGATTCAAGCAAGTAGAAGTAAGCTAAACTATGATCAAAACCTAACTATTCCCCACGCAGTGGCGCCAAAAACTTGTTGTGGTTGTCGTAAGGGACTTCTACAAGAAGTTTTACAACTCCCTAGGCAGTGTACCTAATCGTTGTAGTGTAGTATAGGCAAGACTCGAGGGTTGTTATCGTTCTCTAGGGGAATAGGTTGGGAAGGCTTGATCATGGTCTAACAAAATTCTAAGGGTTGAGAGAAGATTATTTTTGTATTTTTATATTTTATGAAAGCAGTAAATCAGATGTCTGAGAGGTTGGTTTAGTTTTAGCTATTAAACTAAATAATAAACTACGCTACTGGTGATAACAATATAATAAAAGATTATGTTTATTTAATCATGTATTACTCCTTAGATTGCTTCTCCTAGTGTTGTTGCTTTGTCACACTTGTGATGATCTATGTAATTATTTCCTAAGTCATGAACGAATTACACGAACCCACCGTCTATTTAATATTCCGTTACGGCAACGCATAAGTAAAGTAGTATGAAGACTATTACAAGGCCCCTAAGAGTATATTAAATGCATTTGAAATATATTAAGAGTGGATCAACCACATAAGGGGCAAGGTAGTATGAAGTCTGTTACCCGATGGCATCCTTTCTACACAATCATGTTTTCCTAGACATATCAACAGTGATACAGACAAAAGCTAGTTTTCTAAGAATTAACATGCATATTCATCACAAGAAACAACACCACTAAGATCTACATCCTAGGTTTCATACAATCATAAATAAACACAATATAAGGTTTAGCCAAACATGTTAAAGATAAAGCAAGAACAGATAAGAATCACACAACAAGACATATTGAATGATTAAGATAGTCTTACTTGATTAAAACATGAATTGAAGGAAGTACAATAGGGTTTTGAGGCCCTAAAATCGTCCTTAACAGCTGCTAAACGAACTAGGGTTCGTCCCTTTCTTTTACTCAAAAGTTACACACCTAAAACCTTAAAAAAGGATTTGTATATATAGGAAAATCGCTGCGACGGCGTCGCATTTTAATCGTGACGCCATCGTGAAAGAGAATATTCTATATAATGGGTTGGGTCGTGCATTCTGATGCCGTCTTGAGATCTTGTGATGCCGTCTTGGTATGAGATGTGACGGCGTCACGTGTAATCTATGACGCCATCTCCAGCTGCTGAGAACATAATCTTGAGAGATGTTATTGTAGGTCCATAGTCTTGTCCGTTTCTTCTCCAAATGAGCCTAAGTCACGTGTATTTCCTCCAAATGCCTTCCAAATGTTGAATACCTAAAAAGGAACGATTAAGTACTTATTTTGGGCATAAATGCACAGTTTAGGGGGTTAAATGACCCCAAAAAAGTATATAAAATGACACCTCATCATATATATGAAAAAAACAAAAAAATTAAAAAATCTCAAAAGCTGTTAGTTCAATACAGGAATCCTTCAAGTACCATAGACCCATATTAATGGTTCCTCATAAGTATCGAAAGATTCGTTTAACTGCATGTAAGTGCTTTTCGGTAGGCTTTGTCTGATACCAGGCACACATGCACACAATAAATACAAGGTCTGGTCAACTGGTAGTCAGATACATAAGGGAGCCAATCATTCCACAATAATGTGAGGGATCAACTTATTTCCCTTGTGGATCTGCATCCAGTTTGGATTTCTCCACCATGGGAGTATCCACAGGGTCACTGGTTTCCATACCGTATTTTTTAATTATCTCAAGAGCATATTTGGATTGGTTAAGAAAGATGCCACTGGGACTTTGAGAAATCTAAAGTCCTAGGAAAAATGATAGTTTGCCCATCATTGGCATCTTAAATTTCGAACACATTATTTCAAAAAATGTTTCACAAAGTGATGGATCAGTAGAAGCAAATATTATATCATCTACATAGATTTGTACCTGTAAGATGTCTTTGCCTTCTTCTTTTCTATTTTTCTATTTTTTTGAGAATAACATTATACTTCATAACATGGGGTTTTACAACACGTCTACCCTACACTTGTGCTTTTACATGCTCAAAAATTTACAATCTATCTAATGACCGATTTGAGGGTGGATCAAATAACATGGTGGATCATTTGAAAACATTTGGGTATTGAATTAGCTTTTCTTCCCCATTCTTACCGCGGAAATCTTAAAATACTTACCATGAATCCCAATCGTCCCAAAACTATATTTACAAGGATAAGGACTTAGCAACCGTGTACTTAATTAATTAACTTGGGTTATCACAATAATGTATGAAATGAGTACATATAGGTAGGCATAGGCGATTTGGGGTGTAATGATTTGGTTACGGGTGATTATTGCTCTTCATTAAATAAAGCTGGAATTACCAGAATAATTACGAGAACGTGAAAAAGGATAGGTCAGTTGGTTGTATAGGGGTATCCTGCACTAAAAATAAGTCCATGGCAAGGGTGTGGGATAGTTATATGATCAGTGTGACCATCATAACAATTAAAGGTTTAAAACATGGGTTAATCCTAATGCCTCTTATCAAGCAAATCTTAATACTTACTATGCGGTCTCGGGATGCATCACAATAACAAGTTCTAAAATTTAATATACTTCGGTACATCATACTAATTTAATACAATCTCAATGCTCCAGAATAGGCGACAAAGGACTTACGGTAACATCCGTAATAACGTAATAGACACATGTGACTGCTCACTCCTTAACTCGAGAAAGCTAAAGGTATAAACTATCTTAGCCATCAATAATAGATACCTAAATTCCTAAAGATCTAAAGGCGAACCTCACATTTTTGGGGTTGAATTCTGAGGGTTTTTGTGCTAGTCATATAAATTCCTATCCATGAGACGCTATTAATACTCAGTTTTCATCGGTATGTGTCATAAAAAAATTAATTTGGGTAAAAATTACCTCTTATGCTATGTTTCGATATATTACCCATCATTTTAAGGACAAAGCAAATGGTAAATGAAAGAATAGTTTCTAAGGCTTATTTCCCCCTACACCTACGTTAAACATTGTCCCCAATAAACTATAGAAGTACCCGTGAAAACAAATAAAGGGAAAAGAAAACAAGGAAAAGAAACTAGTACTCCCCTGGTTTGCTCAATAATGGAGAAGAAACATGCGAAAACCGGTTAGATCGTCCTCCAAGAATCATCCAAAGAAACTTCCTAAGAACTTCCAAGTTTCTTCTCATCAAATATAACCTGTAATCAAAGACAAAGACAACTACACCAAACATAAAATGTGCGATTTACAGATATATAATTATGAAATTAGGGTTGACTCGCTAAAGCAGTAAGGATAGGATGAAAGAATTGTTAAACTCATTAGGTTTTGCAGGTTTATAATAGAAGAATACATAATTTAAATTTTATGCAAGTTTTATTTTCAAAAATAATTAATAACTTTAAGTTTTCTAGACCTGGGCGTTTGACGCCGTCACAGGTGTCGTAGTGACGGCGTCACGTGTAAATCGTGACGCCGTCTCCATGTTCTGTGAAAACAAAATTTTTGTTTTTGATGAAAAATTTCCTGCACTTGATTCTATAAGTTAATTCCTGTACAAATGGTTGTATAAAACCTGAGATTTAACAATTCAATCATATGACTCGAAACTGACGTGAATTAATCTAAACAATTCATTTAACTTGTTTAAATTTGGCTTAAAAGCCGGATGGATTCCCCTACACTTTTTATTTGCAAAATACCTTTGATTGAAATTAAGACGAGGTTAAATACAAACAAAGCATGATTACACTGATTGTCTAAAACATAAAAACCCAAACTA
Source organism: Tanacetum coccineum (assembly GCA_026074375.1). Classification (NCBI taxonomy): domain Eukaryota; kingdom Viridiplantae; phylum Streptophyta; class Magnoliopsida; order Asterales; family Asteraceae; genus Tanacetum; species Tanacetum coccineum. Next base: position 6,523 of record BQNB010125828.1, read on the forward strand.
TAAAGAATTAAAACATACTTGACACTCCTAATTTGCGGGAAAAGTAAATTGGGTTGCCTCCCAAGAAGCGCTTTTTTTTATTTACGAGTCTTGTAGCTAGACTCGAAGTCACACATCCTTATGTGACTTCTTCTTTGTTACCCATCATCTCTTTTTCTAATCTCATCAAATGCCTAATTCATCTTCTATCACCTTCGTCTTGTTTGTACTCATCTCCAATAAGTAAGCTTTGATAATAGTGCGTCCTTTCATGGCTAAAGTTTTCTTCATAGGCGGACGGGGGTATGGAATCGGTGTTTAAACCCATTAGTTTTGTTTGTTTGAAAATTTCTATGGTGTGAGGCATTTTAAACATGATCTTCTCATCATCTTGTTTGAACATGACCGTTCCTTCTTCTTCATTGTAGACAAGGCCATTTTCATTAATGAAGGACCTTCCAAAAACCATTTCTCCAAGGTGGTGATCGATAATACTAGTGGTATCTTCTAGTATCATAAAGTCGCATTCGTAGGCGAAGCTTCCTATGAAAATCTTTAGGCCTTTTATTCTTCCTAAAAACTTGATAATTTTATTAGGGTTTGACGGTTCCTGCCTTGATCTAAGCCCATAAGTCATGATCTGATTATATTGACGCCTAGACATGATGTTGATTGGTGATTCTAGGTCTGTGTAAGCGTGTCTCTTGAAGAGGTGACCAACCATGCAGGAACTTTTGATGTTGTTCGGGCTTCTGGCTCTTATCCTCGCCTTTACCCACGGAGGTCGAGGGTTCTTTAATAGCCATTCATGATGTGTTAGTTCCTCCATAGTTAGGAATAAGTTAAAGTTCTCACCATCTTTATCATCTTCCTCCTCTTTAAGTATTTCTTCAACCTCCTCATCAGTCTCAAATTCACTCTCTTTTTCTTCAATTACTTCATCTACTTCCATGTCGGTCTCCATTTCATTTTCTTCCTTTACCCCATCTTTCCTTTTTTTTATTCCGCCGAGGTAGAGATCGCATGCGTTGGTCGATGAGACGTCTTATTCTTCCGTATCACTGTCCGTATAACAACCCAAGAATTTTCATCAAATACAAAACCTATTTTTCTATTATCATAATTGTACGGGGAAATTTTTTACTTTATTACATTAGTTGTATTGTCAATATCTCAGTATGTCATGTAACTTACATAACTAAAATAGACGAGCTCACGCAACCTACCTATGGCCATCCTGTATTATATATGTAGCAAATATCATTAAATGTCAAGTCATATTTAATATGCTTTACAATATACATTATTTCTATAATGATACCATTTTGCAACGTATATTCAAAACGGGCTTTAAAAACCTTATTCGTATACCTACTAAACTCTTATTCCCATGAAGGGTTAATATCTAAAGCATCATGTACAGCTTACATAAAAGCTCATTTACAAGTAATATAAATCTCATTTGAAATATAAACTCCCTCCAAGTCAAGTACAAGTTTTCAAAGCACAATGTATAAGTCATTAATGCAGTTTTCATTCTAATTTCTTCACCATCACTTGTGTACAAGCTACTACACTCAATATACAATGTGTAAACCCTAATTATTCTATTCATAAACTTTCATACACATTTTTACTCTTAAAACCCTAATTCAAAACCCTAAACCCTAAAACCGAGCTAATTCCTAAACCATGACCCGTTTATCGATTTTTATCCGTTCTAAACCTCAATCAATACTCAAATAAGTTGTAATAACTTATTATACAACCATGACAATCCTATTCCATCATTATTTCATAATCCTACTTCATTTATACAAGAATCAAATCCAAGAAACCCTAAATGAGCCCTAAATGATCACTTAACCCGTTTTCTCGTTTTTAACCCATTCAACCTCAAATAAGCAACCATGAGCTATTGTAAACTCATAATATGAGTTTACAAATCATTAACCATCAGTATCTATCATTTCTTTGACAATATACTTGAATTAGAAAACCTGGAAACCCTAAAAGTCCATTACATGCCCTAATTCAAATCTGTGGCTTATTCTTTCAATTTCGACCCATTTTAACTTAAACCAACTATCAAATATCATTAATAATTCATATTACATTGCTCAAGATCAGTATTCTATCACCCTTGATCATTTACACACGAATTACAAGCTAGAAAAGTCAAAGAAACCCTAATTAAGCCCTAATATGACCCGCGGCTTAACTTTCTCAATTTCGACCCGTTTTAAACCAAACCTCTTGCGAAATTCCATTGATAAGCCTTAATACAAACCTTGAGATCATGTATCAATCATTTCTTAATCAATGCCCACGAAATCCAAGCCTAGAAAAGCAATTCGAGCCCTAATAAGCTCATATGAACCCACGAACCCTAAATCTTGCAAATTGACCCATTTTGAGCTTTTCTTTGCAAACAAGCACCTCATGACTCACCTCCTTGATTCCCTAAGCAGCTTACAAGCTGATCTAAGCTCATAACATGGATAGAAAAGAGCCACATCTCCTTTCTTTGTCCCTAAGTCTTTGCGAACTCAAAAACACCACAAAACCACCTCCACATCACCCTATCTTTTACAATAGACCTCCACATCTGAAATTATAGCCTCTACACCTCCTTTACTAGTCCCTACATGTGTCTTCATTATATTGCAAGCCTTGCTTACTCACCATGTCATCAAATGGGTATAAATAGACCCCTTATGCACCCTTTAGAACTTGCACCACACCTCCTCCTCTATAACCATTATAGGCAGCAATCCTTTGCTCCCTTATGATCCTAGGATAATTAAAGAAGTTAAAGAAGTGAATCCCTAAAGAATTGAAGCCCAGGAGTAAAGATACAAGGCGTATGAGTGGAAATACTACCCGAAACGACCCATTTCCTCCATTTTTGATCATTGAAGCTCAAACCCAGGTTTTGAATGTTCTAATTCTGCTACTACACCCTTATAATGTTCATATGATCCTAAATATACTCTTGTTAAAGTTTCATAACTCAATTCATGCTCATTTTCCATTTTGATCCAAAACCGTACACCCGAAACCCTAATTTCGCGTTTTTCTTAAAACTAAATGTTATAATGGTTAAATATTGTTATAATCTATCCTAGCATTCTTAAATAATGTTAAAATAACCACTTTATTGATTAATGAAGGAATTTGAACTTAAAACCCGCGCGTTTACGTTTTGAAACCCTAATTTGACCCGTTTTGCTTCCTAGCTTAACGAATCGTTATTTTAAACTTGTGTTGCGTTAAAACTTCATATTTTAGTTTATTATAACTTATAAATGTCTATTGAAATGTTAAACTAAGCTTGCATGGCAATTTGGACATGTTTTGTAATTATAATCCATGCAAGGGGTATATATCGTAAATTCCAGAAACTTATAACTAAAAGGACTAAAAGTGTCATTTTATCAAAGTTATAACTATAGGGGTCTATTATGTCACTTTTCAAAGTCTAAGGTTTACTTGGTATATCTTTCAAAGTTGAAGGACCAAAGTCGTAAAAATGCAAACCCTAGGGGTCTACTTGCAATTTTCCAAACCCCAGGGTCTAAAATGTAACATTTTGAAAAAGTATAAAAACACATTCAAAACATCACCTGACGTAACTTTAATTAACGCTTCTCGTGCTTAACTTTTCCAGATATTGAATAAAACACTTAAAACCGATGATATCATATCACAATACTAGGGAGCTTCATATTAAGAGGTTTCATCTTGGTATTACGTTCTGACTGAGTTGTTGGGTTTACGATTTAAAGTGCCCTAGCTCCTCAAACGTTTACTGAATGACTTCTAAATTATGATGGCCCGAACAGTGATACAATAATTCCAAACTCTTCAATCAAACTCATAACTCTTAAAACTAAAGTTCTAAAGTACAATCTTCCTAAGACTTGACATATTTACTCAGGTTGTGTGACGTGGCTGTTTACTATCATTTTGCTATATCAACCTTCCCCCGTTAAGATTGTGATAAGGTCGTCAGCTTTCATTCTAAAATATTTATTGCATCTACCTATCAGGTAAAGTTTATAACCTCGCCTTTACTCATTTTACATGTTTTATAAACCCGCGAGGGGGATACATGCTTGTTACAAATTCTTTTACATACTTATTTATCCTATAACAATGTGATTACTTTTCAAAGACTTAGTGAGTTCATAGTCTCGCATTTCAATATTTTCATAAACTCGTAATGGGATAACTGTTATAAATTACGATATATGTGTTTTCCAAATTACATGCGAACCCTGACATAATCATTACAATTGTTGTCAAAGTTATCTATCCTACAAGTCGTTAAATTTGACTTCAAGTCGTTAAATTGACTTTGGATATTAACGTGTTAATATTATAAATCCTACAAGTTGTTAAATTTGACTTCAAGTCGTTAAATTGAGTTTTGGATGATAATGTGTTAGTGTCATAAATCCTACAAGTCGTTAAATTTGACTTCAAGTCCAGTTAATTGAATTTGGGATGTTAATATGTGAAATTATTACTTTTCAAGTCATTAATTGACTTTTGTATGATAAATGTGTTAGTGCGAAGTGCTTAGACGAAAATGAACAAAAACCAACAAGGAAACATGACAATTCATACCAATCAGACCAAATAGACCAAATAAGACAATAACGCAGTAATACATTTTGTTACTATGAAAATATATATCGTTGTAATCAATACTAAAAACGTGAGTATAATAACAATATCCATTTTCTATATATTGTGTTTATACAAATTATTAACGCTATGACTTGTAATCAAAAAAACTGTTTATAAACCTCTGAATTCACCTCAAACCTTTGAGTTGGACTTTTCTTTTTTAAGTCCAAAAAAAAGCGTTTATCTCAGGGTAATTGAGCAAACTTACGTACATAGTGGCTTGGGACTTAAAGATGGCTGAACTGTTATCATTCACACTTTATGTTTTAGATTGTGGGACCTGTATTTTGTAAAAACTCTATTAAATGAATTGATAACTAAAATTTCCAAAAACTTCTCTTTTCAGTCGATTTTCAATGATTTATGAAGTTGTATCCATGAAGTAATACCCCAGATTAGTTTCCGCTGCTATATTGTAAAAATAGGGGTGTTACAGATTTTATGTTTCAAAACTTTATAAAGTTTAACGTATTACTTTGATTTATTAATTTATGGAAATATTGTATCACTGTTCGGGCCATCATAATTCAGAGGTCATGTAGTAAACGTTTGAGGAGTCAGGACACTTTAAATCGTAAATCCAGCAAACTCGTCAAAACGTATACCCAAATGAAACTCCTTACATGAAGCTCCCTAGTAACGTGATACGATAAGATTTTAAGTTTCTTCAAAAGTTAGTCGATGATAAATTACGTTAAATATATAACGTAATTGTTTTATAATGCGCCGATCGATGATTAATAACGATTAATGTGTCGGGTTTTAATAAAATCGAGTTTTATAATATTAATATATATTTTTATAATTTATATAAAAATATTATGTTTTATATTTTCAAGTTTGCAAAAATGGCAATATATACCCTTGGTTTATAAACTTTTACAAGTTTAGTCCTTTATATATAAAGTAATATATACATAAAACCCTTCAACTATTAGAACTAGACAAGATAGGACATTATAGTTATAACTTTAGGAAAAATGACATTTTCAGCCCCTCTAGTTATAAAGTTTTCAAAAGTTAACGATAAATACCCCCTTGTCATGGAAATAGATTTACAGAAACAAGTCAAAAAGCCTGCAAAGCTTTTTAGGATTCCAAATGATAATTGAAGGTTATAAGCTATCGAAAAGCTAAAATAAGATGTTCTAACGTAACAAAAGTTTAGAAAAAGGATTCGTTAGCTAGAAAATCAAAACGGGTCATTTTTAAGGTTTTAATAAAAAACACATGGGTTTGAGGATTCAAAGCTTCAAACAAGAGTTTATATATGATCTTAAGAGTATTATGAACATTCTAATACAGATTATAAGCTTATTGAACAAGAACTAAGCTTACTTGAACTAGAAATGGGTCGAAATAGGGTTTTTGAGTTCATACGCCTAGTAACGACTTCAAGGGCTCCTTTTTCTTGATTCTTAGCTTCTATTCTAAGCTTAGGTACTTCACTTGATCCTTATTGGTCTGAGTTAAGACTCCATTGTTATATTTGATGAGTTTTGAGGTGTGTTTGAATGGTTGCTTGGATTGGGCTATATATAGGGGTGAAACACCCTTGGTGCCTAAGTTTTCTTGGTTTATAAGGGTTAAAAGTTGTAGAGTGATGACTATGGAAGGCTAGTGATGAGTGTTGAGGCCAAGGATAGTAGCTAAGAAAGGTGGAAGGGTGTATGATGGTCACGACTAACCACAAGGATGACAAGGAGGTGTTTGTTTACAAGTAGCTTACAAGGAGGTGATAGAGGTGCTTGGTAGGCTGGTTGGTGACATGGTGGTGATGTCATAGAGGTACTTGAGGTGCTAGAGTGCTAGCTTAGGTTTAAAATAGGTCAACATGAAAGAAAAAGGGGTGACGGGTTGGTTTGATTTTAGGTTAGGGTTTTAGGGTTTTAATTCATGTTATGGTTAGGGTTTAAGATAGTTTAGGGTTTAGGATTAGTGTTTAGATTAAGTTGGTTTAGGATTAAGGTTTATGCATAGTTTTAAGGATTAGGGTTTAGTTAGTTAAAGTGAAATTAGGGTTTTAGGGTATCCTTAATGGTTAAGTGATTTACATTAGTGGTTTTAGATAATTAGGGTTTAGTTTTAGGGTTTAGTAAGTCATGCATAAAGTTCTTATAAACCTGTCTAAAGTGGTTGGTAAAGTTTAAAACATATTTAGGAGCTTAAATGACCGTAATTAAGTTTTTAGGATGTTTAGCTGATACATTATAGCTTAGAAAAGTTGTAACCTGATTAAGGAGGAAAATATATTCCAAGATGTTGTATATTTAATACTTGAACACATGCTTATAAAGGCTTGCACATTCATATATTATGTATACATTACATATAATTAGGGGTTTTTAATGTAAATGTTCTTTAATGTTGTTTTGAATAACATTTTGAGAAAGTAAGTTAAATAGATAATGTACTTAGGTAAAATGAAAATTAAGATAAAACTGACATATTAGGATGTTTATATGATATAAACATAGATAGAGATGGGCAATTGGGTAAGAGTTGCGTTAGCTCGTTTACTTTATAGATGCAAAAGGTTTTTTTTACGTGCATAATGTTATAAAGCAAAAATATCCTGTAAAAAGTGGAACAAATAGATGATATTACAGTGCATCTAATTTAATAAATGGATATTTACATTGATGAAAATTGCGAGTTGTTATACCTCCCGAGTCTTAGAGTATATTAAGATATTATCTATAAACACTATCACAAACTTATCAAGATAAGGCCTACAAACTCTGTTCATCAAATCCATGAATACCGCTGGTGCATTAGTCAGACCAAAGGGCATTACTGTGAACTCAAAATATTAATAACGAGTTCTAAACACAGTCTTTGGAATGTCATCCTCATGCACTCTCAGCTGATGGTATCCAGACCTAAGATCTATCTTTGAGAAAAACTATGACCCTTGCAGTTGGTCAAATAGATCTTCAATCCTAGGAAGCAGATAACGATTCTTAAAAGTCAACTTGTTTAATTCTCTATAGTCAATATACATCCTAAAAGAACCATCCTTCTGTTTCACAAACAACATCGGTGCTCCCCAAGGCGATAAGCTTGGTCAAATGAAACCTTTATCTTAGAGTTCCTAGAGTTGTCCCGACAATTCCTCCAATTCAGAAGGTGCCAAACGATAGGGAGACTTTGCAATCGGTACATCTCCAGGGATTAACTCGATCCAGAACTCAATTTCCTAGAGAGGTGGCAATCATGATAAATCATCCGAAAATACCTTGGGAAAATCTCTAACAACAATCTCTCCTTGTTTCTTATCACTAGCCTTAGCACTCATCAAAAGTCTCGCTTTCTCTTTTGGTCTTTCTTCTAAGACTCTAAGCACCTTGCCATCTAGTAGTGGTATCCTCACTACTTTCTCATGACAAACTATTTCAGCCTTATGATTAAACAACAAATCCATACATATAATCATATTAAAACTCTCATGCCCGAACGGTATCAAATCGATGTCAAAGACATGACCCTCGATTTCTAGTATGCAACCCTTAATAACCTTATTAATCTCTACTAGCTGCCCGCTAGCTATCTCAATCTCATATCTGAAACCTAATTCACTGGGTTCTATGCCTAACAGAGGTATAAAAGAAATGGAAACAAAGCTATAGTCGGCACCAATCGTCAAATAAGGTAGTGGCAAAATGATTGTTCAAAGTAAACGTACCCGTCACAATGTTTGGATCCTGGCGAGCTTCCTCTGATCCCAACATGAATGCCCTACCCCTAGCTTGGTTCCTTTGGTTTCCATGACCCTGACCCCCGTTATTAGCAACAACTTGGTTTGGACGGTTTCCCCCTGGTCCTTGTGCATAATTCAATCTAAGACATGCTGGCTTGAGATAGTCGGTACTACCACATTAGTGGCATGATCTACGAGCAGGTGTTAGGTTCATTACATTTACCGGGTTCACATTCCAAAGCACAACTCTACAATCCCTTGTAAGATGACTGGTATGTGTTTATTACACATACCTTTGACCGCTAAAACCGGACTTAAATGACTAAAAACATACCAAAAAAACATTGTATTTGAATGTTTTACATTTGTATTATGCAGGAAATGGATATCCAAGAAAAGGACAAAAATCAAAGCCAAAACGACAAAACCGAGCACGAAAACGGAAAGACCGTGAGAAGTCAAAAAGACAAAGTCAAAGTCAGCAAAATTCAAAAAGTCAAAGTCAACCCCGGGAAATGGCATTAGAAAGAGCATTGAAACCGAACCCAAAATACCTAAATTGCCAAAGTGTCCCACCCGTACCCAAACTATATGGGCCCGGGTCAGAGAAAGTAATTTGAGTTTCCACTTATAATTTACCAAAACCCCCCCTATAAACCCCTAAACCTAAATAAAAAGCCCAAGTTCTTTTAAACCATACCCGGCCCAAACAACTAGCCCACCATCACCACTTAACACCCCGTTAATACCCTTTTATAACATCCCCGTTAGTCCTTGACAAACGGTGCAAACATTTATAAACTCCAAGGACTAAAGTTGTATTACCAAAGGACTAGAAGTTTTCAATATACACATAAATAAAATGGATGACCATATTTTACCAATCTCACCAACTCCTCACTTGCACCAAACAAACAGGAATAACTATTTCCGCTCCCACCATTTCCACCCATTGGTTTTTACTATTCACCTTCCACCTCCAAAATTACACCTATCCCAAGGTTAAACCCACTTAAACCTCTTCTAGAAGCCAAGAATGATGCAAAGTGGATGACTCTTTAGGCCTCTTAGACACACTTGGCGATCCAAGGCAATCATTGGGGAATGATTACGTGGACACATCCAAGGGCTAAGATGAATTTAAAGAAGCACAAGTTGATTTGAAGGGCCAAGATTGATGCTGCTTTTCCTCTCACACAAGAAAACCAGCTAAAGACCTCGAAGCATCTATCCTATCCTATAAATAAAGGGCTTAACCCTTGTAGTAAAGGAGTAGTTTTTCTAAGTTTTTTTAGTCTCTTTTGAAGTGTCATTTTTATTTTACAGTTATAAAATTAAATATTTTCGTATTTCCAATTCCTTGTAAAAGTTTTAGTTTTTCATGAAACATTGAGTTGTGTAAAATTTCTGTTTTGATCATTTATTATAACATGTTAAGCTTTGAAAAGCTATGAAACAGCTTATAGATCTTACCTAAAAGCTTCACTAAGCTTTTTGTTTCTTTAATCAAGCCTTAGTTTATTGTTTTAATCTCTTTTATTTCATGTTTTAATCATAAAAATCTAAAAATACTAAAAAGATCCACCCCTTAAAATACCTCAGCTTCTTTGGATGATAAGCTAGCTTGGAAAGAGCTTATAGACCTCACTAGCTTGTCTTTTGACATGCTAGAGCTTGTAGAGTTGATTACTTACCCTGTTTTAAACAAGGGTGTTTGCAAATTTTCATTTTCACCTTATAAGCTTATTTACTGTTTTACTGCTTATTGTTGCTTATTACCTATTCTTATCTGCTTATCTATGCTTATTAATGATGTTTGAGGCTTATTTAACTTAGGTTGTAGTTTTAAAATCATTAGTTCAAGTTTTCTTTAAATCCGTCTTAACATAGCTTAAATATAGCATATCCTGTTTTAACTTATTTAAGTGCTCATGTGTTGTTGATATATGCTTAATATTTCTTAGTAGTCTTAGTTAACATTTGGTATTTAAAAGTTTTAGCTTAAAACAGTTTGAATCAAGTTAAAAAGTTAAAATAAGTTTTTAAAGGGGTGTTTGGTTTAACTGATTTTAAAGGTAAAAACGAGTCAAAATGAGTTAAATCTTTTGGGTAACCTTAGTTTAACTTAAATCACTCATAAAATTTCAGTTTTAAAAAGTTATAAGTGTTAAAACTCAAATTAAGGTTTTAAGAAAGTGTTGTTTGAATCTGTAAGTTTATAGCTTATCATCTCTACTTATTTGATCATGCTTTTTTATCTTATGAAAAGTTTGATGTTTATGTGTTTATGTAAGTGTTAAAACAAGTTAGCATAAAAAAAACCTTAAAAGGCCCTGAAGTTTGATTATGTGTTTTTGCCTAAAAACTGTCAAATTATTGCTAAGTGTTCTAAAAAGAAGAAACAACTTTTTAATTTGATCGTTGTTGCTTATTCTTAATTTCAAACTCTCTTTTGATTCTTGTTATTTTTTCTTTGAGGTAAGAGCTTAATCTGTTTTGAGGTTTTAAAGCCATAAGGATCGGTTTGTTTGCTTATTTTTAAGCTCAAAAGTGGTGGTTTATAAAGATTGAAAATTTTGCCAAGTTTTGAAATCTTTGAGAAACAACTTTTTCATGAAGCTTTTTAAGGGCTTAATTGAATTCAAACTAAAAAATTGCTTTTTGATTGTTGATTCTTGTAGCTTTTTTGGACAAGCATTAAGGGCATTAGTAAGTTCTAATCATAAGATCTTCTTTGAGCTTATTTTAAAGCTCAATAAGTGCCCCTTGTTGATTTTGTTATCAGTGTTTACCAAATAATCTCATTTTGCTTATTTAAGCAAAATTGGCTTATTAAATTTGCTTTTTGTGTGTTCCATTAAGCTTATTAGGTAGATAAGCCCTTTTTAGCTTATTCTCTTATTTTAAGAGCTTATTTAAGCTATTGCATCTTAGCTTAAAATACCTTAATTTATATAAGCTTTTTAAGTTTTCTGTCATTCAAAGCTTAATTAGAGTGCTTATTTTTGTTCAAATGTGCTTATAAGCTGTAGTTAAGCTCCTGTCTTAGCTTATTACTCTTTTTGGTTTGCTTATTTGTGCCCAAGTAGCTAAACAGTTAGCATTATAGTGTTTAAGTGTTTCAAGCTTATTCTGTCATCTTTGCAAGCTTATTTAGTGCTTATTTGTGGTTTATAAAAAAAGTGTTTTTGTAAAAAGTGCTTATTTTTAAGTCTTTTAAAAAGTTATAAAAAAAATGGTAAAAACAAAAACATTTGGGATTAGGGGAAGTCCTAGGTGAGCAAGTCTCGAACCCGGGACCTCACCCAAAAAATGGAGTTTAAAAAACATTTGGGAATTGGGGGAAGTCAAGGGTGAGCAAGGCTCGAACCCGAGACCTCACCCCTATTCGACCAAACGTTTTATAAACACCACACGCACTACCAACTCGCCCTTGGGACTTTTTCAGTTTAAGTTTGCAAAATTTATTCCTTATAGTAGTTTTAGGCTTTTTAGTTTATAAGCTGTTTTGGCTTATTTCTCAGCTTATTCGATAAGTTGTTTTCCCCATCTTATTTTTCTTAGATTCTACATTGTTCAAGCTACTTTTCATGATTTTTCTAGTTTTTTTATAAATAGTTTAGTATTTTTAAACATTTAATTTCATTAAAATCGTTTTTAATTCATAAAAAATTATAAAAAAGTCAAAAAAATATAATTCTTTTTTAGAAAATTTTCTTTTAACATTTAGAACCTAAGAAAATTAGATTTGCTTCCGTAGGATTTAAATTGCAAAATTTTGTTTTTTAAAGAACGGGATTGAATCCCGTTTATGTTTTTAGAGTTTTTAAGCCCTAATCTCTTCCGTTTTTGATCTAGTTTTCTTTGTTCTAGCTTTTTAGTCAATTAAGACTTATAAAAACTAAAAAGATCATTTTAGGACTTAATCTTGATAATTTAAGGTTTTTAGGTCCCGTTTAGGATTTCCGGTTTGTGTTTTTAGTTAAAATTTGTTTACCCTTAACTGTTTTTAAGTTTTTGCCTTAATTTTCCTGTAGATTTAGAAAACCAATATCAATCTTGTTCCATTCAAGCATCGATTCTCAAAACGACTGTCGGCTTTCAATTGCATTCCTCGTTAGGTAAACGACCCGGGAATCATACTCTCGGATTACTATAATTGTGATTTTTTGATTCTTACCCCCTTATATTTATATATTTATATAAGTATTTTATATTTATATACTTATATTTACTATATATTAAGGGTTGGATCCGAATTGATCATTAGGTGTTTAGAGTTTTTGGTATAGAGTTTAGTGGTTAGGGGTTTAAGGTTTAGGGTTAGTGTTTAGGGGTTAGGTTTTAAAGTTTATGTATACATCATTTGTGATATTATACCTAGTGGTTAGGGGTTTGGGGTTTTTGATATGAGGTTCAGAGGTTTAGGGTTTTTGGTATAGATTTAAAGTTTATGCATATATCACTTGTGATATTATATACAGTGGTTAGAGATTTAGGGTTTAGGGGTTTACGATTTTTGGTATAAGGTTTAGTGGTTAGGGAGAGGCGTTTAGGGTTTTTAGTATAAGGTTTAGTGGTTAAGGGTTTAAGATTTTAGGTATAGGGTTTAGTGGTTAGGTGTTAAGGGTTTTTGGTATAGGGGTTAGTAGTTAGGTGTTTAGGATTTTTGGTATATGTTTTAAAGTTTATGTATATATCACTAGTGATATTATACCTAGTGGTTTAGGGGTTTAGGGTTTTTGGTATAGGGTTTAGTGGTTAGGGGTTTAGGGTTTTGGTATAAATTTTACAGTTTATATATAT
>BQNB010125829.1:2873-19702 GCA_026074375.1 Tanacetum coccineum
AACGTGATTTAGATGGTCGTTCTCATAAGTCAGCCAGACCCTAAAAGAAATCGTCATTCAAACATTCGAAAATTCTCGGATGTTACAAGTACCATGATTCATCACTCATGTACTTCCATCTCATACACATATAAAACACATAAAACACATAATGACACACATAAACTGAATTATACATGCTTCAACTAACCTGCTAAAATCTCAGTTGTCACATAAACAATGGGTGACCCCTATTCCAACTCGATATCAACAATGCCTTCCTTTATGGCAACCTAACTGAGGAGGTGTATATGACACTTCCACCGAGATATTTTTCTGTCAACGATCAAAGAGTATGCAAACTAAAAAAATCTCTATATGGTCTCAAACAAGCACCAAGACAATGGAATGAAAAACTGTGTCAAACTCTTATCAGTGATGGATTTAAACAAAGCAGGATTGACTACTCTTTATTTATCAAAATTGATAACAACTGTTCATTAGTTTACTTGTCTATGTGGATGACATTGTTGTCACCGGAAATAACTTGGATGAAGTCAACAAAGTCAAAGACTTCTTAAATAAGAACTTCATGATCAAAGACTTAGGAGAACTTAAATACTTTCTTGAAGTAAATTGCATAAATCGTCCTTAAAATTTGGCCAAATTGCATGTTTCGTCCCAAACGTTACGAAAGTGCAAGGATCGTCCCTGTGGGGAAACCTTTGGTGCAAGACGATACTTGCACCAAAGGTTTCGCTAAAGGTTTCCCCATAGGGACGATACTTGCACCAAAGGTTTCCCCACGAGGACGATCCTTGCAGTTTCATAATGTTTGGGACGAAACATGCAATTTGGTCAAACTTTAGGGACGAGTTATGCAATTTACTCAAATTATAAAAAAATATGATGGCATTTGTCTCTCCCAAAGGAAATATTGCCTTGAAATTCTTTCTGAGTATGGCCTCCTAGATTGCAAACCATCTCAAACACCAATTGAATCAAAAATGATCATTGGTGACAAACCCATAAACAAGAAAGATAAGCCTCTCAAAAACATAACTGAATATCAAAAATTACTTGGAAAACTTATCTATCTCACCCATACTAGGCCTGACATCTCCTATGCAGTCCATTCATTGAGTCAGTTTATGCACTCTCCCCTTGAGTCCCATTTAAAACTTGGCCTAAGAATCCTAAGGTACTTAAAACAGCTCCTGGCAAAGGAATCATGATTTCAAAAGGCTCAAACATGAACTTGTGCGGTTACTCTGACTCTGACTGGGCTAAGTGCAAAAGCACAAGGAGATCTATAACGGGATTTGCCATTTTCATGGGAAATTCCCTTGTCTCCTGAAAAAGCAAAAAACGGACTGTTGTCTCTAGATCCTTTGTAGAAGCAGAATATAGAGCTCTTGCTTCTGCAACCTGTGAGGTCATCTGGCTAACTAACCTTCTGCAAGATTTGAACATCAAAAGTGCCAAACCTATCACTATGTATTGTGACAATAAGGCTGCCATTCTGATTGCTTCCAATCCTGTCTTTCATGATATAACCAAACACTTTGAAATTGATCTCCACTTTATCAGAGATAAAATGATTGAAGGAATAATAAAACCCTCAAAGATTGAATCTGTAAAAAATACCGCAAATATTTTAACCAAAGGATTAGGAGCTAATCAACACAACTATCTTACAAATAAGTTGAACATGATTGACATATTTAAAACTTAATCTGAGGAGGTGTATTGTGATTGCATGTCTTTTCATATTAAGTTTTAATATACTTCTTTGTATATATATTTTTCTTATGGCATGATTAGCATAATTGCAGGAGGATTGACTGTGTAATAAATGAGAAGATTTCCCGAAGAGGCTGGAATGCAACTTAAGGAAAGAGTGAGGGCTAGAGTTGAAAGACCTCATTGTTGACTTATGTATATAAGCTCACCCTCTACGGGTCTGGAAAAACACTTCAACAACACAAGATCAAACATCATCAGTGTTTAACACTCTCACACTATAATCATCATCATCCCAAATCACATATTTGTGTCCGTGATCTTATTTACTTTGAATAATAATTGTGTATAACAATCTTTTGGTTATTAATCGTTTAATAATAAATTTGGTTCACATTGATCTTGTGCTTATCTACTGGATCACATTAGTTCCAGAAAAGATATCTTTATTTCATCTATTTTCACATAATCATATATTAATTTCTTCAAAAATGTTTATTATATCAATTTCTTTCATTTTAAGTGAAAGTATAAGTTATAAAGTGAAAGTATGCTTAAATTAGTATAGGTTATAAAGTGAAAGTAAAGCTTAAATTAGTGACATTCACTATAGGCCTTTGTTCAGAAGTAGGCCTAGTGGGTTGCCTGTTTTTAAAACTCAAAACCTATTAACCAAACACTTCTACTAGAAATGGGAATTATTCCTTCTCCTTTTTTTTAACCATGGTTTCCAACACATTGCCTGATTAATCCACGGAGTTTAAACCCACTGCCACACAAACTCAAACCAAGTTTGAACCCACTGCCACACTGCCAAAGACCACCTAAAGAATAACCTAAAGATCAAGTGTTTTTCAAGTCAAATTTTGCTTGTCAAAAAGTTTGCATATTTGATGGCTCCAGTTGCCCATAAGGCTTGTCAAGCATGCATGGCTCGATTGACTCAACTCCGCACAAGCTCATCATAGCTCGGGCTCACAATTTTTTCCTTGTGTCCTAGAAACCAAATTTATTTAAATCGAATAAGGTCTTGAAGAAAGCTGGCGAGAATGCCATTGAAAGGTCTAAATACAGCCAATTTGATTTATATCCATTTATGCATACGAATAACTAGACTAAAATGAAGTTTCAAGTACCAGAAAACACCGTCAGTAGAGACCCATTTAACATGCACGAACCGCGCCTCATGCATTATTCCGATGCGGCTGAAACTGTCACATGACCCGCCTGCGTTTTTGGGTGTCCCACAATTTCAGAAGATAAGTAACTCCTTCCTGTAAAGTAGCTTTTCTGCCCTCGGCGAAGTTCCATAGCTCTGAGGTGACGTATGCTCCACTGGGATTGTAATTTATTATCTCTGTCATAGCGGTTGCCACAGCTCTGTGAACATCTTCCCCGTAGTCTTTCTTTAAGCCCTTCAGTCTTTCATCATTTTCATCGATCACTCGCTGCACAGATGGTAATACAGCCTTGAATAAAATTGCTAGATATGACATAAAACATTATACAAAGTTGCAATCTCTGAACCCTTTCGATGGTTAATTTTCTCAGACTTTGTCAAAATATAAGATACCCATGTCACGGTGTCATTACCATCTATTTACACAAGGCAAAAACGTTATATAAAGCATACTGATATATTTTACCTATGTGTGGAATGGGTCGTCAAACAGGTTGAATTCACCCTAAGTCTGTTTTAATTCATAATCTCCTAGAAAGTTTTTATTACAAGATTTGATTATTATTGTATACAATACTTGTGATCATTTATAAAAATGTAAAAGTTTGTAGACTTTATCTGAAAATGTAGAGGAAAGTGATTGTTGGGTCACCCTGAATTGACCCTTATTTTGACATAGTAGTGATTCATGCCACAAACATTAATCGATTTGGGTTGTGTTTTTATCTCAAACGAGTTTGTATAAAAACAATCAGCAATAAGGACAAAGCATCAAACGGTTAAACGACAAAGTCTTAATTTTTAATACGAAGTGTGCTGAACAACATAACCAAAAGACATTTATTGTATGATTAGATTACTATTGTGATAACAACATTACTTAAATTTTTGACCCGTCCAGACATAGTAGTAAATAATGACCAGTATCAACCCAAACTCGTTTTCACATGTGACCCAACCATACATTCTACCATTTACAATCAATTGTGTACCTGGGATTGTCCATTGGTAGTAATGATTTTGAAAGGATGCCAATTTGGGTCTCGAAGGAACTCTTCCCATAACGAGCACAATTCTGAAGCCTTATCTTCAGCTTCTGACTCATTATATTTCCTCTTCATGGCATCATAAAACGGTTTATTCTCAAGCTCTCCCATCCTCTTTACACCAAGATGAGAATTTTTTGGTAGTTCTTTCATCCCCTGTAAACACCATTTAAATTTTTTTCATTTGCGCTAATATTTTTAACCATCATATGGCAACTTTCACATGGATTAACATTGTTAACCATCATATAAAAAAATTATCCATGCGTTAATATGTTTAATCGGTTTAAACATATTAATGCATGGGAATTTTTTTATATGATGGTTAACAATGTTAGTCCATGTGAATATTTCACATGGACTAACATTGTTAACTATCATATAAGAAAATTTCCCATGCATTAATATGTTTAAAGCGATTAAACATATTAATGCATGGGAAAGTTTTTGGTGTAATGAAACGCAATCACCATATAGCAAACTTTCATATGCTTTAATATTTGGTGTAATGAAAAGCTTGTAGCAAACAAAACATGCTCACTTCAATTAGTTCTTTACGAGCATCTTGAAGTTCATCGTTGCTTTTGCGTTCCTGAACAACCAGAGTTTGGTTTAAGCTTTCCAGGTCCTCGCGTTCTTCTTCCTTTTCTCTCAGTTCCTTTTGTACATTCTCCACTTGCTTTAGAATTTCCAGATCACCATCCTTGATGTGCATCATTACATTTAACTGCCCTTTCAAACGTTTTATTTCTAGGTCAACTGAATGCTTTGCCTCCAATCGTTCCTCAAGTGCAATGATTTTTTTGTGTAGTTCTTCTTTTTCCCTCTATAGATAATAGTCAAACAAAAACACAATGATATGATTCAGTCAGAAGTCAACGTTAATTTTAAAAGAACATAAAAAGTTAAAACTAGCCTTCTGATCTTCAGCAAGTTTCATCACACTTTCATCTGCTTTCCTTTGCTCATCAGATGCCAGCTGAAGCAAACTATTCTTTGCAGTATTCTGGAATCACAAAAGAAATAACCTTAGTTCAGCATTTATGATTTTAACATAAAATACAAAAACAGTCATGGATGAGGTGTTGCACCTGTTCAATCTCTTCAAACAGCTTTTTTTGTTCATGTTCATTAACCACTTCACGTTGCTCCAGTTCTTGACCTCGACGTTCGAGTTCTCTCTTCTGTTCTTCCAGTTGTTGTTTGACCTTTTCATGATCATTAAATATCTTTTGAAAATGCTCTCTTGCACCTGACTCGATTTTCTTGATCTCTGACCAATACAAGAAAAAGAAAATAACAAATTTGATTACTACATACATACAAAAACTCTATTGTAGCTTAAATAGTCAACTCAATTGCCCAAACTAGATTATGAAATTCTTTAGCTGTAATACGTTCGGAAAAATATATAAAAAGGTAATTAACGAACTTTGGCCAGATTATTGTTTTGGGATGCAAATTATTTATACTCACAAAAAGACTCGAACTTTGACTGTGTAACCAATTAGTCAAAAACAAAACAAAACAAAAATAAATGAACAGACTAGAGTTGGTTACCTTATAATTAAATGTGCCTAATAACTAGAGTTTAAACGATAAAAATAAAGTATCAAAAAACAACACACCATCGTTATAATGCTGATTAAGTTTATCATTTTCAGCCATCAACTTGCTAAGGGAACTTTCAGTCTCTGCAAATCTGTTCTCCATCTCTTCCTCTTGCCTCTTTTTCCCTTCAATAACATATGTCAGATTCGACTTTAACTTGTCTGCTTTACGATCTTCTTCCGCCATTAGATCAGAAATGGTCCTAAGATCACCAATCTTACGAAGATGCTCTCCAATAATATTAAGAGCATTGTATTCCTCACTACGAGCAACCCAACCATAAATCTCATCTTTATCATTATAAACCTTCCAATCCCTTTTACCGCGATGATCAGCCTCGTAAGCTTTCTCAAACGACATTGCATTTTTGAATCCAGCCCAGTCTTTACTAAATTCAACAACCGCAGTTCCTGAATGACCACGAAAATTCCACAACGGGACCACTCGTGTGGGATTAAACCCTCTCATGGTCAAAATGTCCCTCATGTTTGATCCACTTTTTCCTACATAACGACCATCTTTGAACTCAATTGGGAGGTTGACAACAATACCCTTCCATGGCCATACAAACATTTCATCACCATCATGCTTTGTGGGATCTTCAACATCAGCATCAACGCCAGTATCATCTTTAGCTTGGGATGAACTAGAGGCTTCAGTTATATCTCTCTCGAGATACTTAACCAACGCTAAATGATCTGCTTTGACCTTAACACTGCGTTTTTGTGAATCACTTTTTCCCACCATAGTAGCATGCTGCAACAATTCTTTATACTTGTAGTCACGCTTTTTCTTGTTGGTACAATATGGGCAAGTGAACGTCTCGTCTGATAACTTGACCCGCTTTTTGCCTCCCTTGAGCTCCATGTAAGATTTCTCTGCAAACTCCTCAACTTCCGAATCATTACCATCAGAGTCGTCTCCAGAGCTATGATCCATATAATCCTCCATTGAACAAGCCTATTAACCACACGTGATAAGCAATAAGTTGTTATATAACTTTAAAAACAATAATATCGACTTCATACCAGCAGTCTTAAACATAGAACGGAAAATAAAAACAATCACGTTGTCATATATTGACTGATATAATATGGAAAGTAGCACACATATCCTTGCACTCCAATACATACAGTTTGCTTGTCTATTACCTTGTTCCTTGGGTAACAGTTTTAGATGCAACAAGGGAGTGTAGTTCAAAGATATTACAAAATACAGAGAAATAATTGTACACATTAGGTATGTTTGGCAAGCAACATAGAAGTTTTCAAAAGTTTTGAGTGTGTTTAGTTGGAGAAAAACGTCTCATTTTTCCAGAAATTTTTTCATAGGAAAATGGAAAAACTGAAAACCCGTTTAGTCACACTTTTTTCCAACATATTTCAAAATAGTGAAATTCTCACTTTCCAAATTTTAACTCGAAAAATGAAAACCCCAATCTACCCTTCTCCACTTTTTTCTCTCTAACAAAAAAAAGACGGGATTTCCCAATCTACCATTCAAGTATCTCATTCTAAACCTAATCACCATTGGTAACATCTACACCTTCCATCCTCGGCGTCGCCACCCACCGTCGCAGTCCGAGGTAATCTTTTTAAAAAGGAAAATATAACTCCATCTAAACGGGTTTTCGAAACTCGCAACTCTTTTCTAGAGAAGAAAAACCATTTCCTTCTCAAGAAATCTAGAAACGGAAAAACAAAAACAAAAATTCTACAACTAAATGCTACCTAAGATTTTGCTTTTGTAAAAAAAATCCCATTGGAGAAAAAAGCATGTTTGGATGACAAAGCCTCAGCTTTGATTCTGGAAATAAGTATCAAATTACTCAAATTCGCATTCAAAATAAGCTTGGGGCTTTTGAGAAAAAAAGTCCAAATAATCTTTCACGACAAACAGATATAGAGTACCGAATTACATCTTCTACTTTTCAGCTACATTCTACAACAACATCTACTATAGCTAAAAAAAATTTTACCTAACAGGTACGCGCTGCAAGCTTCAACTACAAACCACAACTCGAGGTCAAGCTTATTTGACCAAACATAAGTGAAAATTCTACACTAACAACTAAGAGCCCACACGACTCATTTACAAGTTCCTTACTATTGGCATTCACAAAATGTAACTCCTTTTTTGGTCAAATCCTACCATACTTTAAACATTACCTCTTAAAACTCTCACAACACATCCAAATTACACAAGTTATCCAAAAAAGATGATTTTTTTATAACCTTTTCCAATTGAAATAACAATTCACCAGCAATAACAATTAAAAACTTTTTCAATTGATCACATAAAAAAATAAAGGGCAAATCGCATAAAAGTATACGTAACTTATACTCAATTTCAATTTAAGGTACTCCACTTTTTTTCCCACTTTAATGTACCCAACTTTTTTTTTATTGCAATGTAAGACCACCAGCAGGTTTCCAAGTCATTTAGCCGGTTATCAAGTTTTTCGACGACTTTTTCCGGTGACCCACCACCACCACCTTCATTTATCACCACAAACACCATAATCCATCACCGCCACATTCATCTATCACCACAATCCACCAACACTACCACCACGTCAGCCACCACTGCTGCCGCTACCCTCACAACACCACCACCACAGCCGCCTGTGGTTGGTGATAGATGAAGGTGGTGGTGGTGGGTTGCCGGAAAAACGGGTAGCTGGAAAAGGTCGTCGGAAAATTTGGTAACCGGCTAAATGACTTGAAAACCCGCTGGTGGTCGTACATTGAAATAAAAAAAAGTTTGGTACACTACATTGAGAAAAAAAATGTGGAGTACCTTAAATTGAAATTGGGTATAAGTTGGGTACACTTTTATGCGATTTACCCAAAAATAAATTACACTAATCACAAATAATGTGGTAAAAATAAACGTTAACTGAGCTCAATTAAGAATTTAGGAAAAAATGAGTGAAATTTATATAAATACCTACACAGAGTTAGCGTGTGTGATGAAGGAAGATCGACAATTTGATTAAATTGGTTAGGTTAATTGTACATATTGGGGAACATTTTATTAGAGTTGAAGAAGGCTAAAATAGGAATGTTTAATTTTAGGGGGTATTCTATGTTTGCCAGAAACTTCTTTTTGGTGTATGCAAAAAAAAAAAAAGAAAAAAAAAAGTGTGTTACTCAAATGCCCTCAGATTGATCGAAGCGACTAGAGCGACCTAATTAAAAATTATTAAAAGTACAATCAAAAAATATTTTTTGTACTTTTCTTGTATTTTAAAATTGCACTTTTAATAATTTTTAATTAAGTCGCTCTAAGGCATTTGAGAAACACACTTTTTTGGAGGCATAAAGTGCATACAACAAAAAGTTTGAGGGCAAACATAGAAATACCCTTAATTTTAGGGTTTTTGGGAATTCAGCTGAGAGGACTGAAAATTAATGTAAAAAGTGATAAATTTGGGGAAATGTGTTTCACGTTTTACAGTGTGTTTGGTAAAGATTTATGGAAAAAAAGGTGATTTGTACATATATTTTTTTTCATTCCTTAATAAATTCATACCGGTAACGTATTATAACACTCAGATGCAAAAAAAAATGATATACATATCACCTCCTTTTATCGAAAAGCAAAAATACTATGGTGACAAGTTTGTTAAAAGGATGGTTAAATAGTTTTGAGCAAGGTTTTAAATAGTGTGA
This sequence comes from Tanacetum coccineum, assembly GCA_026074375.1. Lineage (NCBI taxonomy): Eukaryota > Viridiplantae > Streptophyta > Magnoliopsida > Asterales > Asteraceae > Tanacetum > Tanacetum coccineum. The sequence continues at coordinate 12,107 of BQNB010125829.1, forward strand.
GACGTGGCGTGGCGGCATGACCAAGCCTCACACTTTAGCGGCTAAGGCGAAGCCTTTGCGTTTTTAAAGCGTGGCTTAAGGCGGCACAAAATATAAAATATTTATATTTTATATCATATATATTGAGTTTACATAAAACGTTGTACATAATAAATAAAGTTAAGAAACAATCCTTACATGTAATATTCATTATTTAAAAAAATAAAAAAAATTCATAGTTGAATGTAAAAAACCCGCCACGCCTCACGCCTTTGCTCGCCTTATCGCGCATTTTCACGTTTCATCTCACGTCACGCCTAGAGTCGAAGCCTTGTTTCATTTCGTAACGTGGAAGTCACGCCTCACGTCTTAGCGACGCTTTGGCGCCGCCATGACGCGCCTTTTAGAACACTGGTTTTGAGCGACAGAAATGTCACCACTTGTTTGGGTGGATGGTTTGATCTCTAGTGAATCTTCTATCTTGCCTCATCGGATATTAGCTATCTAACAAAACATTTTTTTTAAGTTTTATTAAATAAATAAAAAGAAACTAGCTAATTAAACATAAAGATTCTATTCTGTCTTTTGTAGTGAAATGATTTCATTTGGAGTTTAAAAATAAACACTATTTGCATTTTCTTGATAATTTTGCCATATCATGTATTCGAATAATTTTTTTGTATAATTTATTTGTGTTCTGATTTAGTTTTAAAATTAGATCATTTTCACTTTCAGGTTCTACCATAGATCGTATCTAACTCTAAGCCGGCCGACCCTTAAATATAGGGTGTGTTTGTTAAAAAAAGTACGTGAGCAATAGTTGTCACAGTTCACCGCTGATTCGCCACAACTTCGTAAACAAGCATTGAAGAATTAGCCTTCATAAAAAATAGCACCGCTCATTTGCCAAACGATCATTAAAAATCAAAATGCTCGCCGTTTCTTTTACCAAACAAGCACACCTAACAAAGTTTTAATCCCTAACAAAATTTGGAATTGCAAATTGTTGTTTAAAGAAAATTTGATAGTAGAAGTTAAAACCAAAGACCTTCTAAGCAGATGACTATATTACTTGTTTTTTTAAGAAAAAAGATGTATCAATTCCAATCTCAAGTACATCAACAACCAAAAACATCTGAAAAATCTCAATCAACATATGTCAAAAGAAACTTCAAACCGAAAAATCAATGATTAATTAGCATATATTATCAATTTTAATTTACTGAACTGATCACATCACTAATTGGGACAAACTTAACTAACGTACATAATCATTTTGGAAAAATTGAAAACTAAAAGCATATTGACTTAGAAAATGTCAAAAAAAGAGGCACACAAATTAGCAACATAACTAATAAAACATTACACAATGATTATACCCAAATAAGAGATGCGTATTTCCCTATTGTATCTCACTAATCACTGAGCATCTCTTGACCATGAAAAAAACTCAAGCCGTCAGAACCTGGTTATCCCACCTGTCGAATAACCGTTTGAGCAGTCACGAGAGACGCGGAAGTAGTTGTGGTTATGCATCATATAAAACCTCCTGTCTCTATCTATTATTAACAAGCAACTGCAACCTCTGGTTCTTGTTCGAGTTCAGGTTCAGGTGAACCTTCGGGTTCAAGTTGTATGTCATCGTTGGAAGGTGTGGCCAAAGGACTCTTTTGGAACTCATTTCTTAGCTGTCCACAAGCTGCACTTGCATCTAGACCTCGTGTTTGGCGTACACTAACGGTTATTTTGCGGGACTCTAACATAGATTGAAACATGTTGATCTGCAAAGTAAGTTAACTTGAGTATGCATATAATCACAAAGTGCAGTATAAAATGCAGCATTGTATAATAAAATTTCACAAAGAGAGGTATATAATAATGTGTGTACAAGACGTTCCGAGTCATCAAAGGTTATGAACGACTGAGCCTAAGACAAACCCGAAATACAGGCTTATCTGGTAATCTTTAAATCCTGGCACGGCTTCCTAAGGTTTTAATGGTGATACTAAAATATGGAAATGAGCGGTTCTAGTTCCAGTTAAGTTAGATTTAGCTCTACAAAACGATGTTCCAAATTTTTTGCTTTGAATTTGAGCATTCTTTAATATTTTGGCAAAGACGAAGACGAGAAAGAAAATAACAGTGATAAAAAAAATTTCCCTCTTAAAAGCCGTCACGTCCATTCAACAGATTCTTTAAATAGCATATGTGGACTACTTTTGTGACTGAAATTCAAGAAGCCTTTTCCAAGTCTCAAACTTAGATGACAGAAGTGCAAGTTGGCATATGGTAAGGGGAATTCTGAACCATTAATCTTGTAATTTTGTTCTTTTCATTCTATTATCGATCCGGTTCATATTTCACTCAGTTCACTCATTTTATTGTCATATGGAACCAAAGAATACAAAATTACTACAAGTTGCGTTAAGGCTCAGATGAAGCACCATGTTAGGTCTCGGATTTTGGTAGGTGAACTCAAGCTTGCCAAACTTCTCACAAGCCCAGCTTTGGATCAAACAAGCTGGGGCTGATCCGGCTCAAAAATATAACCGTACATCGGTACACGTAAACATGACCTACGGCCATAATAAATGGGTCACAGATGTTTCCATCTCACTACACCATTGCCTTTTTGGATGGTGGTTGACAAAATTACCGCCATTTTGTTACAGGGGTGGATCTCTACCAGTTTATGGACGGTCTATTTGTGTTAAAATTTACCGGTGAGTCGAATAGAAGACTTAGCTTACAAGGACACATATTAAATGGGTCGAAACATGTCAAAGTGTCCAAAGTCACCAAAAGAGAAACCATGTTAGAATATTTATAATCAGATCGTACACAGCTCTTCCAAATTTTGGACAGAAAGTGTTGTGTCAACCCAAACTATAATCATAACTGACACAACTCTTCAAAATTTATCTTTTTTGACAAGTCACCAACCTCCCTGACCCACCCATATGCTACCTCTACATATTTGTAGATAGTTAACCACATATTCAAATGTACCGATCTGGTACGTGAACTCTGAAAAAGAACCGATCTGGTACGTGAACTCTGAAAAAGTTATGTAAATGTAACGAACTTTCATAAGGTGTTCCAATCTGCACATTTTGATGACGTGCCACGTTATAAATGGTGCCACGTGTCAGACTTCCATGTATGACACGTCATCAAAATGTGCAGCTTAGAACACTTATGAAAGTTCGTTACATTTACACAACTTTTTCAGAGTTCAAGTACCAAATCAGTACATTTGGAAAAGTTCATTGCTATTCTACAACCAAAACCCTTTTCTAAAGTAGGGAAAAATTATGCAGTATGAAAATAGGTAGAGATACGCGTACCGCTTTCCTGTAAGGACGCCTATATTCAGTGCCATCAATTGGATTAAATGGGATCAGGTTCACATGATATCCAGGTCCCCATTGATGAAGTAATTCAGCAAGCTCTTTCGCATGCTCCACGTCATCATTGACTCCAGCTATTAAAATATTTTGACTTAGTTAACCCTTACAAATGTTTTCCATGCAAAAGCACAAGTCAGCCAAAAACATCATGTACCTAATAGTGTGTACTCAAAGGATACTCGTCTGCTAGTTTCATGAAAATAGTCCCTGCAGTCCTTCATAATTGCATCCAACGGGTATGCCTTTGCACTTGGCACAATCTTTTCCCTCAGCTTCTGATTAGGAGCATGAAGGCTGGAATACATGAACATTAAAGTCAAGATATTGGCCTTTTTTGTCCAATCGTCAAGTTATCTAATCTAAACTTGAAGTGTGATTTGTTAAAATATATCACCAAGATTGCTCGTTTGCAATATTTCTTAGAATGTTCGATATAAACATCACACCTTATTATAACAGAAGATATATATCGATGTATTTTGTATATCTCTTTATGTCAAAAGGGAGTTTGATCTTAAATTCACACTGTCCCTACTGGGAACAGTTGTTGCATACCTAAGAGCCAATGTAGACTGAAGTTTATGGGAAGCGAGCCTCTTAATAGTGTTTGGAACTCCGACAGTGGAAATGGTCATCATCCTTTGCCCTATTTGTACATCCTGAAAAACAAAGAAACCAGTTGTTGGCACTACAGGCTTTCAAAAGGTGTGTATGAACTTATGGCCAAACGCCTTTAACACATACACACAATAGTTCCAGTAATATTTAAAAAAAAGTTTAAGTATGCCCTGCAAACATAGTACATGTAAAAGTTGATAGTTCTACACATTAACTTTCTGCTAGCGGTGGCAATTATAAACCAATATGTATCAAATGAGTTGCATTTTATCGGTAAAGGGTCAAACTAGTGAATCACTGTATATATAAACAAAATAGCTAAAACGAACCGATCAATAATTGCCTCATGTGCATTAATATGCTGACAAGATCCAAAATGGTTTTATTTTAGTTTTTGTAATTAAAACTAAATAAATGGACAAGCCGGACCAACCTGTTTCATTTTAGGCCGAATGATTTTGACATGGAGACATGAGATAATAAACAATATTAACATAAAAAGTGAAACAAGAATATACAAAAAAAAAAGCAATTAAACTATTTTCAAATTGAACCTTGTTTAAGCATCGATGAGCAGCAAGAACTTCTTTCAAGTTCAGCATCGGCTCACCCATTCCCATGAATACCACATTTGTAACCCTATTGTTGAACACCTCCTCTATTGCCAACACCTACCAACAAAACAATAAATTAAAATTCATTTATTGCATTTTTTGGCTTATCTAAATCAACGATAACTAGTCTCATATTATTACAAAAACCTGCTCCACAATCTCGTGCCCTTTAAGGTTTCTGGAAAAGCCTCCCTTGCCAGTAGCACAAAATGAGCAGCGTAACGGACACCCTACCTGAATAATTAAAAAAAAAAACGAGTTATTTGTTAATTGTAGAAACAGAAGAATAAATCAGTGATACATCTCATAAACTAAGAAGAACAATAACAGCTAAAGATGGTTATCTTGTGACGGAAAGATCACCTGTGAAGAGACACAAGCTGTAAGTCGAACAGAACCTTTATCATCTTTTACTGGTATCCCAACAGTTTCCACCAATCGGTTATCTTCCAATTTTATCAGCAACTGAAATGTTAATAGAACACTAAATGTCATAAATAAAATCCTATCAATCCAGGTGTAAGGTAATCAAATACTCTATTACGATTTGAAGAACATGAAGATCACCTTAATTGTACCATCAGTTGAAGTCACGGAACTATGCACTGACGACCGTCCAACCACATAACCAGCTTCTTGGAGTTCAGTTCTGAATGCCAAAGGCACTTTCATACACACAGCACAATCAAACATAAGACAAATGAATTACCACTATTAAATTAACACAGTCCACGCTCAAAGATTCCCTACACCATCGGTTTGGTTACGGGCATGTTTGGTATTGCAAATTACAAGTGGCTGTCTGATTAATTCAGTTTCTTGTCAAACACATTAATTTTCTAGTGTTTACGTGGTAAGTATAGTGAAACTGATTCTGTTAATCTAATCATTTGATGGCTAAACAATTGATTTTGGATAATGCGTTCACGATTAGTCAAAACAAAACTTATTCTGATTAATTCGGGTCATTTAACACATAAGTTCTCAATTGCCACACATTGCTTATGCTCTTTTAGAATTAAGATTACTAAAGACATTTGAAACTGCTTATTTGTTGTAGCAAAACATAAATAGATAAGCAGTTTGAACAATCAATCCCAAACCCCTAAAACTAGTTTATTGTCACAACTTCAAACAGCGAAAGCATATTCATTTACGCTATCTCCCCCATTTTCCTTCTATTTTATTCCAACGCATTATCCAAGTACGATTATTTTCAAATAACAGTGCTAAACAACCCCCTAAATCATGACACGATTATTTAGTAAGAAATTACTAACCTTGGCTAAATTCTTGAATATCTTTAACTCTCCTCTTATACAAAAGATGATGCAACTGCTTCCCTCTATATCCTTGCTACACCAACATCAACACCAAAACAAATCATCATTAAATAACTATAGGGTATTCAGGATTACGAGGTGCGTTTAGTTGAAAGAAAACACCATTGTTTTCTACAAAATGTTTTGTACAAAACGAGGAAAAATAGAGATTGCGTTCAAATCAAATGTTTCCCGTCAAATTCTCTACAATTTCCTGCTTAAACAATTAATGAAGTAAAATTATAAGCTAAATGTATACTTTAATAATATATATACCTGACCAAAATCAATAGCTAACTGTTGAAGTTGTTCTTCGGACATGCCCAGAAGAACATTTGATTCCGGTAGTGATGTTTTTGTCTTGGTTGGGACAGTGGTGGTGGTGGTGGAGGGGACGGTAACGACGGAGCGTGAGGATGAGACGATGATGGCGCGTGACCTGGCTGCACGAGCGAATGGGGTTACTGAGCACATGAACTGTAGCAACGCCATTATTTGGAGGAAGAAGAGATAAACCTTTTTGGAGGGTTTTCCGATGATAACGGGCCTTGATATTTTTGGTTATTTGCTAAACGGAGTCGGTTTATTACTCAAACCTACATATACGATATTTTGGATATTTTAAAAAAAAAAAAATTAACGATATTTTGAATGTTTTTAAAAAAAAAATTAAGGTTTTAGATATGGGGAGTGACATGTACACGAAATATTTAGGTGGCGTTTGATTTCGGAATGTGAAATTCAATGACATTTAGGTGGTGTTTAGTTGTCAAAATTTTTTCATTTTTTTTTTTTTTATAAATTTTTTGAGAAAGGGATGGTTTTTCTTCTTTAGAGAAAAGTTTGAGAATTTTGAAAATTTGTTTAAATGAAAGTTGTATTTTTCTTTTTAAAAAGTAAAAAGATTTTTAAATGGATCTATTTTCATTCATTTTTTTTTTCATATTTAATATTTTTTCATATTAGATCTTTGTATACGATTATAAAAACAATAAAAAAATAAAATACAAATGAAATTAATAAAAACTAACTACAATCATAAGCATATATTTAATTTGCAATATACTCGATATTAACATTACCGAATCATAAACATATATTTAATTTGTAGTATACTCGAAATTAACATTACCGAACATATATAAATCTCAATTAACATTACGTTTTCGTCAAATTTTTTACGTTTTCGTCATATTTCTTACGTTTTCGCCCGATTTCTTACGTTTTCGTCCGTTTTTTTATGTTTTCGTCATATTTCTTACGTTTTCGTCCGATTACTTACGTTTTCGTTCGATTACTTAGTGTGTGTTTAGTTGGGGAAAAATATCCCATTTTTTCAGAAAATTGTTCATTTGAGAATGGAAAACTGAAAACTTGTTTAATTGCACTTTTTTCCAATATTTTTCAAAAAACAAAAATTCTCAATTTCTAAATTTATATGGAAAAATAGAAAACCACAATTTATTGTTCTCCATTTTTTGTTCCCTACCAAAATAAAATGTAAATATGACTCAAACCAAATAAAACGTGAGTACCGATATTCCAACCCTATCCAGAGGTGGCAAATGGGTCATTGAAGGTCTACGTAAACTAAGATCCGGTGGTCTTGGTGAGTCAAACCACATGAAAGCCATTTTAGTGAGAGAGAGTAGA
>BQNB010125831.1:0-19702 GCA_026074375.1 Tanacetum coccineum
GTAGTATATATCATGCCGTTCCACTTCTGTACTAGGTGATTTCCTGGTGGTCAAAGGCCACCATAGGTATAAAGATTATGGAATTAATATTAGGGAAGTCTTACATGAACAGATCTCGAAACGTAAGTTATGTTTTTTGAAATATGTATAGGCATATGTCATACAATCTGCGTTAGTATAGTAGACAAGGTATTTTTAACAGAAGCTACATATTGCTATGTTCTGTGAATATGTTGAGTATTTTCAAGCTTTGTTGGATCCAAGGTCATCCATAAATTTACAAGATCATTTCTTGGCTAACTGACCCGATTAAAGTCGTTCTATAAATATAAGTCGTTTCGTAATTATCAGTTATAAATTGTTCAGTTAGTCTTTTTTTGTTAGTTTCAACTACTAAATCCGCTCTCTCTTATGTGTTGTCATAAACAAGATGTCGGCTGTGTTACAGAAGGGAAACACCTGTTTTAGATAAAGTAGCTTTATGTTGTGATAGGCGTAACATGTTAGTGGAGGAAGAAAAAAAAGGTCAATTAAGAGGGCTGAAGATGCACATGATGTTCTGTAAGTTTGGTATCTTTTATTGTTGCATTATTGCTGAAGTTATTACTATCATAGTCTTGAATCATGTACCTTGCAGAGGCTACATGTTCTAGCTGACTTTGGAGCCAATAATTTGGTTGAAACAAAAAAGCAGTGACATATCCGCATCATACGGTCCAACTAAAAATGATAGTTATCAGTGAACTGCTTGCAATCTACCTCAAGCAAAGACGTTTAAAGCGTTAACTTTGTCTATTTTCTAATTGCTTTTTTAACTATATATTAAAGAAACTTCATCATATTAGATAGCGTTAAGCAACATTCACTTATGTATAAACCCATTAGGCCACCATAATTTTCCTCAATGTAATATGGATGCATTTAGACCACTGGCCTATTAATTTTTCAACATGGTTCTTTGTTCGATACTTTTCCAGAAAGGAAAAATCTGAAACTGTTACGTCTTGGTCTTAAAACAATTGGTCACATAATGTTAGGTTACTATCGTAGTCTTGAATCATGTACCTTGCAGAGGCTACATGTTCTAGCTGACGTTGGAGCCAATAATTTGGTTGAAACAAAAAAAGTAGTAACATATCCGCATCATACGGTCCAACTAAAATCTTACTTCCATCATTGATATATAGGAAACGTGAGCTTGAGGAAATAAAGGCAAGTGACTAATTACTTGATGTCCGACCTACTACTCCTTTATTTGTGCATGTTGGTATTGTTTTCAGGGTCACAATTCATAATGTCCATTTAATAAATGGGTCTAACTAAATATTATCAACACTGTAAATCATTTTATGATGTAAAATACCAAAGTGGATGCTCGGTTGAAGGTATATTATATGTGGAATAAACACATAAATGATTAAATGATATAGGATTGATTATATGAAATGATTCTTTCTGTTGAGTGAGGTTAATGTTTTTGCCTTTTTAGTTAATGGACAGATTATTAAGTCCATTGCTACATCAATCTATGGTCATGAGAGGAGATAAAGACCACAATATCTCTTGCAACGTTTGGATGTCAGGAAAAAAATGAGCAATGAAAGCATAGATTTCTTGGAGACATTAATGTGTTGTTGTTAGGTGATCCCCGGGACTGCAAAATCTCGGTTTTTAAAGTAAGCACTTTTAGCACTATCTTTTTCTAAACTTTGTTATGTAGTTATGATTTTTTTTCTAAAGTTTGTTATGTACTTATGATGAAAAACTGGATAGAGGGCAATTTGCAAAATAGGTAAAGGAGCTTCTGCTGTTGGCCTTACAGCACCTGTGGACACAGATCCAGTCACACGAGAATAGACACTTAAAGAAGGGGCTTTCGTGATAGCTGATAAGGGGATATGCCTTTATAGATGAATTTAACAAAATGAATGATCAAGACATGTAAGTAAATATGTGTCTTCAATTTTCTATAGTATATTGGTAGTTATCTTACTTGCCAAGTACTTTGGAATATAGTAGCAGATATTGTTCCTTATCCATCCTGTTCCATGGCTTTATATTGCTCTCAGCTTTTCCAAGTACACGCTAGAGGGCAATATAACACAAAAACTCATGAAGTTGTCTAATTGGCTACTGATCTTGAAAAGTATGTTGCAAGTGTTACTAAAGTAACCATTAATGATGTGAATATCAATCAAAATGCCGAGTATAGTCATGAATGTGGTGTAAATTGCCTTGTAGTATTACGAGCTAAAATAGTTGTGGCCACTCGGGTTATAGTGAAGTCCATTGAGCAGCGTGGGAAGTTTGTTCAATCTTCCACTACTGTAAATTTGGTACATAAATATCCTATTGTTTTCCTTTGTTTCATTCACTCGCTGACTTAAATTTATAATAAAATAGTACTTAGAAACTGTCATTAATCTTTGTTTTTAGAATCTTTGTCATAATTATGTACAACTTAATCCATAAGCAAAACTACAGTTACACATATCTTCTATTGTATAATGAAGTGTCTTCACTATAGTTATCGCTTGAATGTTCCATTAAATAGGGATACTATTTCACAAGTGGGTTCACTATTCTTCTATCCTTCTTTGATTTTTTAAACGCCTTTAAATACAGAACATGTAATTGTGTTTATCAGTTGATCAATAGAATTCATATCTTTTGCCCAAAACCAACGTAATCCATTAGCCATCCATATATCTTTTAACACAACTATCCATTAATTATTTGTCTGTCCTTTATGATTATTTACATGACCTCCTATTATTATCCTTGGATACTCAAAAGGCGAGCCCGCCCATCGGGCGGGCTTTGCAACTAGTATATATATATGGCATTTAGCCAAATTCTAAAAATAGAATTAAGTAAAAAACATTTTGTTTTTGGGAAAGTTTATAATGTATATGTTTTATCAATATTGAGGTTAATGTAACTGAAAATTAAGTGTCTATTTTGTAATAGTCCATTTAAGTGTATTAATGTAGTCCATTTAAGTGTATTAATATAGTCCATTTATAATGGTCCATCCATTTCAATCCACTATGAAGCACTATTTAAGTGTATCAAGTGTAAATCATAAACCTAAGGAGTATAAAACCAAACACACTGAATAAAATTACTCCATCATTATTTTTTATCTCTCTATGTTTTCTCTCTCTAAAAAACATAAACACCTGTCACTCTCTTTTTTAAAACCACTAAATCCTGCTGCCACACATATGAAATTTTGCCGCCACCACCATTTAGTTCTGCCGCCATCTTTGCCAACATCATGTGTTGTCACAACGATCGATTTACATTGTTTGGGTGGGTTTGGCCAGTTGTTTTAAAGTAGGTGGTTTGGCCGGTGCTTTTTGTATTTGTGGTTTTGATTGTGATGGTTAGTGATTGAGATCAAATAGGAACTGGTTTTTGGTTTATGTCATGGTGGTTTCGTGGGTTAATTTTCAGATCTTAGCCGGATCTTGGTATGTAGTTTTAGCTTTAAACCATTGTTGTGAAAATATTATGGCGAAAGGCTTTCTTTGTTTTGTGTTAGATCTAATTCCTTGTAAAAGTTTGGACTTAAAGATTGTTTCATGTCGTGATGAGTATCATATGTTATGATGGGAGATGAAAGAATATATAATTGTGGCGTGTAAAACGAGTTTTCAAGGTTTGTAAACTTGCTTTTTCTTTTTTGTTAGTTTTTGTATTTGTATGTTTTTTGTATTGTTTTGAACTTTGTTAGTTGATGGGTTATCTCTACTTCTCTACTATCTTATAAAGGATTTAGGACATTCCTAGAATGGAAGCCTTAAAAAAATTAAGAAAAAAATTATTTCTTTAAAAGGAAATTAACAAACTATTAGTCAATATTGTATTATTGTTCATCCCAACTGAAAATTAAAGTGTCTTCATGCACTTCATTTCGTAATAGGCTTATTTTGTAACTATCCTTTTAAGTGCATTTATGTGACCTATTTGTAACGTTTCATTAAATATCATTTAAGTGTCAATAAGTATCTATTCTAAACTTCTAAACTATATTATAATGCATTTAAGACATTAAGCTAAATGGTAAGATTTAAAATTAAGACATTTTAACTTGTTTATTAAAGAAAGTTTTAAAAATATATGAATATAACGCATGGTCATAGTAACTTAACAGCCCATTCTATTCTGAAAATTAAATCTAAATTTCTAACGGTGCATTAAAAATAAAGTTTTAAGTTTGTAACAGTCCATTCTCTTTAAAAAATAACACAAAGAACTATCTCTCTCTCTTTCTATTCATATAGCTCCTTCAAACAAAACAAATTTTTATGTATTAAAAAGCCCATTTAAATATTAGTAACCGTTGTATATTATTAATACAAATCCAACGCAAAAATCAATATAAAAAATAGGTTCTCTTTCCCCTCTACATCTTTAAAAACACACCAGGGCCCTCTTTCAAAAACTAGCAACAAAAAACGTCTGAAGTTCAATGTTTTAATAAAGCCTCAATAAAAACATTTGGGACTCACAAAAAATTTAATTTTTTATATAACCATCACTTAAACAAAAGACCATACGTTTCTCATTAACCTCTTTGTAGTATATTAGATATCATAACACAATCAATGATTTAGGGGTTGGCTAAATTTGTAGAGAGAGAAAGTGAGTTCTAGTGAGAGAAACTACACCTTATGTGTATGTTTAATAAATTAAACAATCAACCCCTTTCCATGGCTGGAAAAGGGGGGGGGGTATAAATACAAAAGTTTGATGCCCCTAAGTGGGCTATGGAGTAGGCTAACATGTGGGTAAAGACCCGACCCAACACCATACGTCATACGATATTTAAACGATTAATGTTAAGGCTACGAGCTAACCTATGCTAGACATTACACGGGGTAACCGAGTCTTTTACATGGATTTTCTAATATCTATCAATCTCCCCCAAAGGGAGGTCACCCCAGAAAATATAAATTGAATCCTAGCAATCTATGAGTTGATCTTTGACTCTGGCTCGTAGTCTTTGATTCTTCATTCATTGATCTCTTTGTACATAATGTAGTGATCTTTGAGCTTGGTTCCTTTGACTTTGTGATCTTTGAGCATTCTTTGAGATCATCTGCCACAGTAAATCTCCAAATCATCCTTGTGGTAGTGTTGCCTCCATGTGATGTTGTGACCTTCGGACCGGCATGCTCATACTTTTCTGGATCATGGTAGCAAGCATCAGAGTTGCAGAAGCTGTGTTGTAGGTCTTTCAGTTATCATAATGTCCATGATTAAGAATATGAGGTGTGAGCATAGGGTCATGACTTGATGTGTCTATTGCCAGCATTTGTTATCGTCGGGATTCCTGCATGTATATGTTAGTAATAAACAAACGAAAGTGTCTTTGTTCACTTTCGTTGAATAAGGTTGCAAGAACCACGGTTCCCCGTTAATCAGTATAAATACTGCCTGTGATCAGGTAGAATTTTGAAGAATCTCCTTGACAGGGTTTCGCAGCTGTGCTAGCCGTTCTCAAACTGGAGCGTCTCAAAGTAGACAAAGCACGGAGTGAGTGAACCAGTGAATTAGAAACCCACTGATTAATGAGAAATTGATTTGAAATCCAGTCGCGTGTCACTCATAAAAGAGTTTTTGTGACACATCGAAAGTTTTATATCATAAAATCAAATTTCATCAGAAACACATTTGTTTTGAAAGATATACACAGTCAATGTGCTCGAAAATCAGTTGTTGAGCACATCGAAAGGTTTTTCAAAAACAACTCGTCAATTCATATACTGGAACAAGTTTGATTCACTCGGAATCGCCCCATCGTTGTTTTCCAGTTGTCACAAGTTTGATCCTTAAGAGGATCTCACAAGTTACCTACCAAGAGCTTGTTTGATGATGGCTCTAGAAGGATTTCCATCTTCATTGTGAGTACTTACGTATCACTTGGATGTTCTGGCAATACCACGAGGATAATGCGTAGGACTCTTAAGATCTTGCTTGTTATCACAGTGTGTGATGAACAAGCATAGTTTGTATTAGTGTCCTAACGAGATTTATGGATGATCTCATGGCTCTAGACTCAATAGTGCACTTTTGGTTTTAGTAGTCGGAGGCTGGAGCGGACTGCCACCTTTTCAATATCGTCTAACTCGGAGTGAGAGAGACGATAGAAATGTATTGATCTCCGTGAGAAATGAAACAAGAATCCTTTGAGGGATCTTGAGTGGCTAGGGAGGGTTGTGCAGCGTATCACTGGGTCCATGATACTTGTCTTCAATGTCAGCAATCAACCATGTGATTCTGACAGCATATGTAGTGACCCGGTTTCTGCCTAATGTTTAAGGAGGGCTGCTTTCTTTTCACCCTTTATCTTAACATTTCTTTTTCATTTTTCAACCCCTTCAGTGCTTACCGAGACTTCATTACTAGAACCTTGTTAGATATGTTCCAATACTAGCTCCATCTCAGTTCGCACTATTCCCTTATTCTCACATTACTCCTTTTTAATCATACCTAAGGACTTCTACACTAACTAGTGAATTGCCCCTGGGTAGATCCCTTCGGCTCTGGCGGGATTGTGGGAACGATTACCTAACCATACCATCCTTATAACTCCGATAGAATAATTACAGGGTCGGTCTTTGGTATTTCCACAATTGCCATCATACACCATTCGCCCCCCCTCAATATGTGCATCGAATTCGAAAGAGTTTAGCACATATGGGAGAGCCTACACTTGAGTCTAAAAGATCACATTTTTATCAGATTTTCATATTAAAATCACATTCTCTCCCCCGGTCAAAAATTTCAAACCCTTTAAGATTTAGGATCTCAATTGATTTAAATAAGTTGGAAAATTTTGGGAGAAAATATGTATGATTTATACAAACCGATAATGGAACATATTCATACTCCCCCTCAATTCTGGAGGGACATACTTCGTGTCAGTTATTATGAGTTTGTTCTAATGGTTATAAAATCTGACACAAACTCAGAAAAGATAAAATATACTAACACAAAACACATCTTAATCACTACTGTATAATGTACATAAGGATACCACACAAGAGATGGACTTTGATTGCAGAGATGATGTGATCATTCGGTTCTCTCCAGAAGTCTATAGTCTCCATCTCTTACTCTTCCACCAACAAAGCTTTCCAGGTTATGGAAGATCCTCCTTGTCTTAAGCCATTTATGAATGGCAAACATGAACTCCTTGCTTCTTTCGACATCTTTCCTTGTCCAAAACTGTGTATCTAAGCCCGGATTCATCCTGTTGACCTTGAATTCCTTGACCCGGTAGTCCAATGCCTCATCAATCTGTTGCAGAGTGCCGTTTCTGAACTTATGGATCTCATTGAAGCGCATGATCATCTGAACCCCATATTTATCCCTAAATGTGAAGGCTCTTGGAGAATCAATTACGGTGAAGTCGTGCTTGAACTCAAAACCAGTTGAATCCCATCGAGGTTTGGTGAGGTTTAGCTGAGTCTGGTAGCTCTCAATCCCCAGTTGGAAGTCTTTTACTCGTTGTCTGATAATTAAGTTTCTGGTCCATAGGTTGACTGCAGTTGTGAGAATCTTCTTATCTCTGGGTGGAAAGTGGTTCAGGTGACCTTGAAGGTTCAATAAGTACAAATCTTCAAAGTCACTCGGGTACAAATATTTGAAGTCTCTTTTTGCAATGATATATTCCTGTAGATCAGCTCTACGAAGGACAATCTTCTTCATGTAATCATACCCATATAAGGAGAAGACTTCAATTCGGACAACACTTAAGATTCGCATGTGAGTCTGAACAGCTTTGCGATCACCTTCAGATGTGTGTCTGTTAATGTAGAATCGTTGTCTTTGGAACCACCAGTGAGAGATACCGTACATAGCAGCAATGTCATACTTGCAATCTTCTACAATCCACATCTGATCAGGTACCATTTGCTCTAAGCCAACATCAGGATAATAGGCTGCTTTCATTTTCGAGATGGACAACGCAGGTCTGCTACCCTTTCTACCATATCTGAGATACTCCAAATTTTTGTTAAAGAAGAAGTCAGATTGAATTGTGACCTGACCCTGTGGACCACCTAGTGGTAGTGGTTTGCTGACATTATACCTGAGGATTGCACCATCCACTTGATCGGTGAGTAGTTTGTGGCATTCTTCCATTTGGTACTGGAGGTGGATCACATCAAGATGGAAAACTTTAACAATTTCAAATGCAAGGCCTTCTAGATCTTTTTGTGTAAGTTCAGTGATCCCTTGCTTTTTACAGTTACTAGTCCATAAATGTTGCCATATCACCGGTCTGAGCAAGTAACGAGTTTTCTGGTGGTGGTGGATAGGTGGACACAAGAGCAGACGCCCAGTTGTACGTTGGGACATACAGGTCAGATGATGGAATGGACCAGGCAGGTTCTGGTGTAGCAGGTCTGTCTTCCTCAGAAAGTGGCTTCCACCAATCATGCTTTAAATTCACCTTAGGGATATGATTATTCCTGATGTCTTCATCATCAGACGAATGTACCTGTGCGTCAGGAACTGAATCATCATCCATGTATAGATCATCAGGAGTTGAGGAGACTGACGGCCTGAGTCTTGTGTCAATGGTCGTCCAAGCCGTATATTCAGCTGACGGAGCTATCTTTGAAGAGCTTGGATCAGCAATGCCTTTTGACTGATCACTCTGGTTGGTGGATGGAGGTGGAGGAGGAGGAGGCAGTTGAGACAATCCAGAAGGTGGAGACCCAGGTGGTGTTTTTGGTGACTCATGTCTCCTTTTCTTCTTTCTTTGTGCTTCAGCCAAATCAGTTAGGAGCTGGTCAAAGTGATCACGGTCCATTGACTTCTCCAGAGCTTCGTACAGATTCTTGTAATCTTCATGTTAGTTTCCCACATGCGGTGATGAAGAATCTCTTTCATGTCAGCTTCTGGCAAATCTCTGAAGCGATCCCTGAGTGGAGCTTGAATGGCCCAGTCAACAACATCCATAACAATTTCATCCACTGCTTTGCTCACCTGATTGGGAATATCAAGATTCTCCAATTTATACAATCTGGACCCATGTTTCCTCCAGGGCTAAGTTGTCTTGTAGCAGATCCGCCATATGTTGTTCAAGCTCACCGATGCGCTAAATTAAGACCGAATCTGAGGAGCCTTGTTGTGGTTGAGTTGGTGGTGGTAGAAGAGATGTTGTTGTTGTGATTGCTATGACAATTGCTGTTAATGTTGGTAGTGGTGCTTGAACCGTTGTGGAGACTGGTGTAGAGACTGTGAGATCAATAACCAGAGTGGTCATTAGAGGTACAGAAGAGGTGTCCTGATGGATGGGAACCGTGACCATTGACTGAACCTCCAATTCCGTATTGGTTTTCTCGGGTTCGTCTTCCTGTGACTTCTCCTCAAGGAACTGATTGGTGAAGCTGAATTCCTTGTCGAGATTTTGTAGAGAAGACAGGGTTCCAACAGAGCTTACAGGTTCCTCAAGTCTCACTTGATCTTCAGTTGGGAGTTTAAGGTTCTCCTGAACATTTAGGTAAGCCGTTGTAGTGAACTCTTCATCCATTTGCTCAGGGTTTTGTTGAATTGAAGTATCAGTGACCTCAACGTCCATGTGTTCATGGTTTGGTCCAACATGAACAACATGACTTGGTTGAGGTTGAGAGACTGCAACATCACCAGGGTTTGATCCAGCCTGGCCTTCATCTTGTATACCAGGGTTTGGTCCAGCCTGGCCTTCGTCTTGATCTCCAGCATCAATCCCTGGCGCTTCCTCATCAGAGTCTGTCTCACTGTCAGTCAAACCAAGTTCTGCATACAATGAAGAAGATTCATCATGACCTGAAGGTTTAGTTGGTGCAGAACTGCGCCTTTGGAAGACATATTGATCAGCAGGGCTCTTTTTCTTTAGAGTCTGAAGGTTGTGCAGAACTTGAGCAGCTTGTTCTTCACTGACTTTCTTTTTCCCCTTTCCCTGTACCTCAGGGAGCGGTTGAAATTTTCTAGATTCAGGTTCTCTGATCACCACCGGTGGGAGTGGACCCTGATGTGCCATGTGAACATCCTTTAAACTTTCTTCCACTGCCTTTTGTAGATCAGCCTCTTCGTCACCAAACCTGGGGTCATTCACTGGAACACCTTCATCTAAGTACTACATTCTACAACTAAGAGCTCTTTTTGGTATCTTTAAGTTCCGCTTCTTGATCACCTTACCAGCTTTAGTTCGTTTGGCTAGAGATGGTGCCTCAGAAGACTCCTTGACCAGTATACGCTTTTTTACTTTGGTCTTTCTTGGAGGGTTCAGTTATTGCAGGTGTTGGTTTGGTTCTCATGGTGGTCGAAGAGGCTAGAGTGTATTGGGAGCTCTTGGAGGCTGCAAGTTTGTGACTGGTGGCTGATTAGGTGCTAAAGGCTTTGATTGCTTGGTTGCTTTGGGTTTGGTAGCCTTAACAGGTTTAGGTGCAGGAGAGTCAGGATCACTAACTTCTTCACCGGCAAGATATCACTGATGCTTAACTACTTTCTCTAGATAAGCATTGTAGTATTGTTCTCCTTGAATGTCAGCAGTGATAAGATTATTTGGAATAGGCATCCTAAAGACTTCCCTTTTGGTTCCCTTTGCACTAAACTTGAGATAACCCAGAACAGGCTCTTCATTAGGCAAATGAAGTGGAGAACCTGGTCTTGGGTGGAATTTGTGCTTGCTTTGTAGGTGATGGATGATCAGCTTGGTAAACCTAACACTTAGGATCACAATGAGGGTGGCTTTCTTCTTTCCCTGAGTATGTTGTGCTCGATTCTTTTTGTCTTCGATGAAAGTATGGATGGATTGGTGAATTCTTCCCACATCCTCTTTGCATAATCAATATGGGCTCGTTTGACAACGCCCCATATAATCTGTAACACTGGAGCCAACCCTTGGTCTTTCAAACCCTGAAGTCTTTCCCGTAAGGCACAAATTAATAATTATTGTGAGTGCTCTCCATGGCTGAAACATGTCATTACTCACGACATCAGATAAGGTTCTGATAACTTTTGGGTAACCCAGATCGTTGACAAATTTAATAAGGACATCAGGAGTTGGTGGGGAAGAAAATGCATTGTTTTTGTCGACTGGTGTGATCTAAAGGGCGTCTCTGAGTGTGTCTTTGGTGAGATCGAACCATTTCTCATTTAGTTGACAGCTGTAACTCCCAGTGGTCTTGTCATATCGAACAATGTCCCAAAACTGCTGAATATAGATTGATGGAATTGTCGAGGAAGCAATGAAAGCTCTGAAGAAGTTGGTGTGCTTCAGAATGTCTACAAAAATCTTGTAGATTGGATTGCTCTGCGACCTTTCAACATCCAAGTAGCAGTTGCTTTTTCCTATAGGCACCCATCTGCTGCGAGGCAGGATCTATTCATCAGTACAAATGGGTAGTGTCATAGCAGGTGCTTGTTCAGCAGGAGCATTAACAATAACATCAGCCATTGTATGTGCACAAACACATCCACAGAAAGGCATACATACAGAACAGAGATGCTAGATGTGAGCAAATGCTCAGGAGATAGTCAGTTATGGATTAAATCCTGGAAAAGGACACCGAGATCATATTAACGTGGTGATCAATAGATTTGGTCAACTCTTGAGTCAACAGAAGTTAACTCATGGAAGAGAAGACAAAACGCGATGACCAAACCACAATGACCAAATCGCAATTTTCAAGCAATACTAGACAAAATGCAGAGGTTAAGACATATTAGGTAGAGCAAAACGCAAGACACAAACCCAATTAGTCAACAAGACGTAATTTCACACAAGTCGTAGACATCTCCCAAGCAAAACGCAATGAGTATTTTATTAAAAATAATCAAAATGCAATCTATTCAAAACACACGAGACAAGTCGCAACAAGAAAAATGCAGTATGACAAAACTCAAGACACAACTCGCAGTTAGTCATCAAAACGCAATCAAACAAAACGCAGACAAACAACAAGCAAAATGCAGTCTATTCAAAACGCAATCTATTCAAATCGTAAAAGCCAAAACGCAGTAAATATTTTATTCAAGAATAGACAAAACGCAATCATTTGAAAAATTTTCGAAATGAGTGTTTAATATTTCAATATTTTAATGGTATTCAAAGCAAAACGCAATGACTACGTTTTGACCTGTGATTAATCTTATTATATTCAAAACGCAATAGGAATATGAACAGACAAACCACAATCTAGAATCTCAAGCAAAACGTAATCAAGAACATTATAACTAAACGCAGCCAAGAACATTATAACATAACGCAATCAAGAATATTCTATAAGCGCATATTCTAACTTTCCAATCAAGACTTCCAAGGCAATACCAGATCATGATTTACTTTCTAAAATGCTCACTAACCTATTCACAACAACAAGAGGTCACCACACATATCATACGATCACGATTTTGACTTACAAAGTCAACTTTTTTACACGAAAATCACAAGGACCATAAAATAACGATTGGGGAATCAATTCAGGCATCAACGAAGCGTCATGTATGTAATCTAATGCTAACCCAACAATCAAAACTCAATTACAAACACTAACCAAGATTTGGATGATGATTATGCACGAAAATCTACAAAAGAACACGATTTAATGAATTTCAGGCCATGATGTTATAGATAAAGCATATTTAGATGATAAACAACATTAAGCAAGCATTACCTAAGCAAGAAAATACACAAATGGCCACGAATCAAGCAAATCGTAAGGGGTTACATTTTGGGGTGAGAGAGAATAATGAAAAGAGTTTGACTAGATTTTTTGAAGTTTTGACCAAGTCAAAACGCAATGGCCCTTTTATACTTAAGTACAACTTTCAACTTATGGCAGATTTGGCCCCTCACTTTCTCCTTTCTTTTCTATTTAAGTTATAAGAGATACTAAGGGTTTAATTAAAGTGCATAAATGGCACAATTAGTCCTTAAGGTTTTAAAATCTAGGAGTCAACTAGAAATTTTCAATTAAGTCCCTATACATGCACATAAATGACAAATTTTGCCATTTGAGTTGACACAAGTTTAACCCCTCTTCAAAATTGAAACCCCAGTACATGCAAACACCTTTAACCTTTTCTAATTACTTGTTTGAAGAATTAAGATGCCCGTTAGATGTCATAAATTTGATAACACTCTCCCCCTTAATCAATGACCCGTTTTCTATTTAAAGAGCAGTAGTCGTTGATTGAGTGTCAAATTTTGAGAAATTCAAGCCCGATTAATTTTCAAACAACACTTTTCCACCAAGTGAGACGCAAATAATTTTTTGAAGAATCATAGACGGAAAATTGTTTGGATAGACAGAAGACTTCTCTTCCGTATCAGGAAATAATGCACTAAAGCGTACATTAGATCGAGGTTGCATGGATATTAAGTAATCCATGCCCGAGAGAACTTAATCACCCCTTGTTAGGAACAACCATCTTTTTGGCGACATGCTTTCCTTATTTTGAAAACCGGGTTGCGGTCGGAAATAACTGTAAGCCATAAAGACATGTTTTGAAAAGTTGGAACTTCCGTTCGAGCTTCATTTAAAGACCCGTGTCATTATTGAATGACATTTATAGGATCGTAAATGTTATCGATAAACGGAAGACATGTCTTGAAAAACTATTTTTGGTATTTTCTATTTTCTGATTTTTATGGTTTTTATAGGTTTTATATTTTTGTATTTTATTTTTGGTTTTGAATATGTACATATTTACATAGGATATAGGAAGACCATTTCTTTTACTTTTCTTCTCCTTTCTGAGACGTTTAAGAGTTTTCCGGAGACATACTCTTCATACCAAGTCGCGGGAGTAGAAATTCGAACCGCTCTCTTGGTAATGCTTTTGTGAATATGTCCGCGAGCTGATAATCCATCGACACGAAGTACAATTCAAACCACCCTTTTCTAACCTGACTCACTTATGGAAATGCGTGTGTATGTAAATGAGCTTGGGACCGGGAGTGCTGGACATTATTGCCAGCATAGAGCATTGGTAACTACGATTGTGGACAATACAACGGGAATTTTATTGAAGCGCATAAAGCCGTGTCTGTGTGAGCTGTTGATCTCATTAATAGTATTTGAAGCACCCAGCATCAGTACTTGGCAATGTATTTGCCTATGTTAGTTGAGATCGAAAGTGCTCATTTTGTTCTTTGATGACCAGCTGATAATTTAATTTATCCAGGAAATGGGACACTTCTGACGTACTTCTTTATGTGTCCTGACAATCATGCAGGGTCCGATCTGCTTAGGTGTTAGACCATCAGCGGTTTGTCTTGCGGATTACTATAAGTCCCTAATTAATGGGTTCCTCTGAGATTCGAAAGGACCGTTTAAGGCTTCAAGGTGCTTTTTGGTATAGGGAAAGCCTGGTGTTACTAGCATCACATGCATATAGCGAATAAGGTCAGGTCTGCTGGAAGTGAGATACAATTAGGGGGACAGATCCTTACTCACAAATCGATTTATTAAAGTAGTGTGTCAACTGGAATCCCTAAGGGGTCCTCATCCAGTTTGAGTCAATCCACTATGGGTGTATCAACAGGGTCACACAAATCCATCCCAAATTTCTTTAATATTTCAAGAGCAAATTTTGATTGATTAATGAAAATGCCTATAGGATTTTGAGAAACATGTAAGCCTAAGAAAAAAGACATTTGCCCCATCATTGACATTTGAAATTTAGAACTCATCTCATAGGAAAATATTTCACATGCTTTAGGGTCGGTCGAGGCAAAAATGATATCATCTACATATATTTGAACAAGAAGAATATGTTTGCCTGTTTTTTTGAGTGAATAGTGTCGGATCAACTACACCCTTGGAAAATTTGTTGTCCAGAAGAAACCGTGACAAGGTATCATACCATGCCCGAGGGGCTTGCTTTAAACCGTACAAAGCTCTCTTCAGACGATAAACATGTGTCGGTAATGTTCAGATTCAACGAACCCTATTGGTTTGACTACCATAGACTTCTTCCTTCAATTTGCCATTCAGAAATGCTGTCTTTACATCCATTTGATAGATGGTCATGTTTTTACTGGCGGCATTGGCGATGAAGATACGAATAGCCTCGATACGTGCAACTAGTTCAAATGATTCCTCAAAATCAATGCCCTCCTCTTGACAATATCCCTTGGCCACTAACCTAGCCTTGTTCTTCAGAACATCACCGTACTCATCAAGTTTAACTTTGTAAATCCACTTGAGAGAAATAATCATGACACAGTCTGGTTGAGGTACTAATTCCCATACTTGAAGTCGATCAAATTCGTGAATCTCATCTTGCATGGCTTGAAACCAGCAATCTTTAGTAATTGCAGATTTGAAGTTCTTTGGTTCAACTTTTGACAGTATAGAGTTATACAAGCACCATAAGGCATCGGTTGCCAGTTGTTTTCTAGTGGATACCGGCCGAGAGGGATTGTCAATAATATTATCCAGCGGGTGATCCTTGCTCTATTTCTCGAGATGATGAAGTGTTTGAGAGACATAAGGAGATTCTGCTGAACTAAGATCCCCAGATGATGATGCTTCAGAACTAGGTTCTGGAGCAAATACGTTTATGAAGGGAGGATTGTCAACAGGAGCAAAGGGATTGTCTTCCATGAGAGTAGAATCAGCTGCAACGCCTGTATGTAAACTTGGAGATTGGATTGCCGAAGATGATGGTGAATGACATGGAGAAGGTGCATCTTGATCAATGGTAGTAGATGAAGGTGTACCGGCTGAATTGACTGGAACTGAAACTGTTGGAGCAGGAGAGACCGGTCTTTCAACACGAGGAGGTTCCATGTATTCATCGAACATTGGTTGGAATAAAATATCTAGTTCTTTATTTGTGGGAGGTATATAAGGTGCTGCAGGAACCGAATTTGGAATGCGCCCTGAACTTATTTATCCAGGCATCAGAAAAGTAGGAGCGGATCCTGTACTGAGTTGCACAAGAGCCATTTGCTCAATCAGCTCATCGAATCACACGTGAATAGTTTCCATAATACGTCAGGTTCTTTTGTTGTAGATTCTATACCCTTTCCTACTAGGTGCATAACCAACGAATATTCCAATATCAGCACTTGTTTTGTTGTAATTTTCAAGATTTTCTGCATGTCATTTGTAAGGGTAACAAAGGCACTCTAAAGGACTTGAAAAAGGTAGGATCAGGCTTTTTGTCATGCACCAGCTCATATGGGGTTTTGTAGTGACGAGTGTAAATAAGGGATCGGTTTTGGGTGTAACACGCAGTAGCCACAACTTCTGGCCATAGAAACATCAGGGCCTTAGAAAAGATCAGCATTATCTTAGCAGCCTCAACAAGTGTATGGTTCCGTCTTTCGATAATGCTGTGTTGCTGTGGAGTCCCCGGAACTGTCTTTTGATGAAAAATGCCGACACGTTCATAATAATCAGTCAAATCTTTATTGACAAATTCTGTGCCATTATCGGTATGGATGTTTCTAACAGTTTTGTTGAGACCAATTTGTATTTGCTTCAGAAATTTGATGACAACCTCTGGGGTCTCATCTTTCGATCTCAAAAACTTAACCTAAGTAAACCGCGAATAATGATCAACAATAACTAAGATGCATTTCTTCCCATTAATTGTTTGAACTCGCATTGGTCCACATAAATCCATATGAAGGGTATTAAGAACTTCCAAGTTGATGTTTTTAGTTTTGGGTTTGTAGGTATGTTTTTTGCTCTTTCCTAGTTGACACGCGGAGCAGAGATGATCTTTCTCAAACTTCAATCTAGGTAAGCCTCAAACTAAATCTTTTCTTGCAAGGTCATTGATGGTACCGAAGTTCAAGTGGTTTAAACGCTGATGCCACAACCATGATTTATTCTTGGAGGCTTTAGACAACAAGCAAATTGGAGAGGACTTCAACATGTCTTCAATCGAGAACCTTTAATTAATTCAACACCATTTGTATCTCGAACGTAGCAAGAATGCTTCCTGAAGGCAACTTCTAGATTAGAGTCATAAAATTGTCCGACAGAAAACAGATTGTGTCCCAGTCCTTCTACATAGTATACCCTAGAGATTACACTTTCACCAATAACGTAGTCTCTATAACCCATGATAGCACCAAAGTGGTCATTCCCGAATCTAACCATCCGGATGAACTTTTTCACAAAATTCCTGAGCCGCGAGCGATCCCCTGTCATATGTTTTGAACAGCCTGAGTCCAAATACCAAAGTACGATCTGTGCGACCTACATTTGAAAACAGACAAAGATGGAGAGTTTGGAAAGTTGGATCCCCAATTGTGGTTGGGTTCCCTTGGGTTAGCATAAGCAATCGCTGACACTTTGTTAGGTTTAGTGAGCCTAGTTAAAGGGCACTGTGCTCCTAAAGTGAATGTTCTTCCTGTGGGCATCCATTGATAACCTACAGTGGTAAGTATGTTTCCTGTTGGTTTCCATACTTGCTTGCCTTGCTTAGGTTTCCAAACTTGCTTAACTTTACGCATAACATTTTTAACAGAGGGGGACGCATTCTCAGAGTGCAAATAAGTAACCACACACATATCATGATTTGCAGAAATTAAGCATTTGTTACATGTTTGGCAAACATAATGAGAATTCAAATTAATTACAGTATGCTTAGAGCTAATACTAGAATCAACACGATTCGTGGTTTTTAGACTAGACTTAATTGTCCTAGGGTGTTCTTTTACTTTCTTCATGTTGACACTCTTAGCCGGCAAGATACTATTTTTCTTAGTATTGCTCCTAGGCTGTGATCTGCTAGCGTCAGTGCAACTATTTACTCCTGTAGAAGGAGGCACAGGGACATTAGTCTTCTGACAGTTCAGTTGCTCTACAGGTTTGTGTGTGTTACTTTTTGACATTGAACATGTTCTCAAATGTGACTGATTCTTTCTTAGGTAAAGAAGGTTAGAAGACGATGCTTGTTTTCTCGTGTATTTCGGGATTTTGGACAAGTGCCAATTTACATATTTAACAATTACTAAGAGTGTTTGGTGTATTGCACTGCAGAGCTAGATATCATTCGTGAGCTATCTAATAGTCTTTCAACCTTAGCTTCCTCTACGATCTCGCGAAGGGTTTCTACACTTTCCTTAAGGTGTTTGAGATAAACTAGATGCACTTCCTTATTGTTCCTATTGCGAGGGGGAATAGGTTCAACATCTATAGCATACTTTCCTCGTGCAAGAACTTTTGGTTTTACATGATCCTTATTGACACATGACAGCTTATTCTGTATTTGGACCTTTAGACTCTCATTTTCAGTTAATAGGGTAGTTGTCTGTTCTAGATGCTTATCACGTGTGGTCTTAACAGAATCATACAATTCCTTGTAATGGTGCTTAATCTTTCCATTTTCTGCCCTAAAAAGCTCATTTTGTTCTTGAAGAACATTGATTTTTTCCAGTTAATTGAGTGATCTGAAATTCTAATGTAACACCCCCATTTTTACAATATAGCAGCGGAAGCTAATCTAGGGTATTACTTCATGGATACAACAATCATAATCATAGAAAACGACCCAAAAGAGACGTTTATTCAAAAGATGTGTTATCATTCATTTCAAATCAGAGTTTTACAAAGGCAGGTCCCAAAATCTAAAACATCATGTTTGAATGATAACATTTCAGCCATCTTCAAGTCCATGCCACTCCGTGCCGCAACTTGCTCAATTACCTGAGATAAACATGCTAAAAAGTCAACACAATGGTTGAGTGAAATTCATAGGTTTGATCTAAACAGTTTGAATAAAGTTAATATTTTTAATATTTGCTATAAACAAAATTATTATATAAATGATATTGTTATGATCTTGGGTCGATGTTATTAGTATACCCGTTATATAGTATTAGTCGCAATGAATAATTTGTAACAATGTATTATCCCGTTATTGCCTTGTTTGGTCTGATTGGTCTTGTTCTCATGTCACCAACACATTATCATCCAAAGTCAATTTAACGACTTGAAGAGCTCATAATATCAACATATTAACATCCAAAGTCAATTTAATGACTTGAAGTCAAATTTAACGACTTGAAGGATTTATTACACTAAAATATTAATATCAAAGTCCAATTTAACTGACTCGAAGTCAAAATTTTCGTAATTGTAGGATTTATGATACTAACAGATTAACATCCATAGTCAATTTAATGACTTGTAGTCAAATTTAATGACTTGTAGGATTTACAACTTAGACATTGATTGTAATGATACATTAGAACATATAGTCTGGTAAAACATTTGTATTCGTTATTTATAGCATGTATCCCCCTTACGGGTTTATGAAAGCATTAAAGAGATTAAAAGTGAGGCTATGAACTCACTAAGTCATTGAAAAACAATCACATTGTTATAAGATAAATGAGTATGTAAAAGAGTTTGTAACAAGCATGTATCCCCCTCGCGGGTTTATAAAACATTTAAATAAGTAAAGGCGAGGTTATGAATCTCACCTGATAGGTAGTTGTAATAAATATTCTGAAATGAAAGCTGACGACTTTATCACAATCTTAACCGGGGAATGTTGATATAGTAAAATGATAGTAAATAGCCATGTCACGCAACATGAGTAAATATGTCAAGTTGATTACTTAATTTTTCTTTCAAATTATATATATAATATATTAAAACAAAGTATATATATAATCTAAAAAACAACAACAATGATCAATAAAACCGAGAAGTAGTATAGAATGTTC
>BQNB010125832.1:0-19702 GCA_026074375.1 Tanacetum coccineum
TGTAGGACCACAAGATTACCCCCGTGATAATGCATCAAATGCAAACATCACAAAAATGTCATTACGTTTTTCTAAGCTCATGATACTAAAGCTCGACATATATGAATTGCAATATAAAATTGCCTACATTGCCCTTGATGATGTTCAACCTGGAACATCCCAAATCCGACATAGTATACGTTCGTTCCTGGTGATAGCTAGTCACCCGAACGGGGGCGTCACCCCAAATAGATCTATTTATAACATTCGCGCTTATAATCCAGTAATTAACCAGCTCATGATAATGGGCTCATTTGGTATTGTTACCTAGGCAAACACGTAATCATAATATAAAAATGTCCACTTGCGTCTAATTGTAAAAACATGCATATGTTTCTCACCCCAAAAGTTATAAAGTATATGTAAAACAAGTAAAATGTGGGGCTATGAACTCACCTTGAGTGTATGATAACAAATATATTACAGAAAATGTGTCACGATAATGACCGAATGCAACCTAATCCAATATAGGTCGTATAAATTCTAAGCACTTTGATTAACTAATACCATATATAATTCTATATAGCTACACCACCATCTAATTGCATTTGCGAAAACATATTTATAAAGTAAAATTTTTTATAAATATTACTTAGTAAAAACGGCGTAACTTTCCCGTTTTAAGCCCATTTGGTATGTTTCTTACGTCCACGCTTTCGTATTAAGACGATGTATCAAAATACATATTTTGAGCCCACTGGTGAACAGTGGTTTTACTGTTCATAGACTTTTATAAATTTAGTTATCGTAAACTCGCAAAAGTCTTATTTTACTCATTTTAGCTCCGTTTTTAGTGATTCTTTCGAGCACATCTTTGAAATTAAAAGTTCCATCTAATTAATGATGTTTTCAAAATAAATATATCTGATGTGAACAGTAACTTTTATAAAATTATTTTTATAAAAGTATTTATTATTATAAACTTGCGAAATTCATAACTCCTTCGTTATTGATCCAAAAATTATGATTCTTAATGTTTTGGAATTCTAAAAATATGTATTATCTGAGAAAAATATCCATTGGTATATATCAAAAGTGATTTGTAAAGAGTTTTTATAAAAATTCTTTTATAAACCTGTTTATTATCGTATAACTTGTAAATTATGTATCTCCTTCGTTATAAATCGGATTTTAAGTTCCTTACATGCCTACGATCCTTGTAACATGTAGTATTTTATAAAAATATAAAATAAATAAGTTAAAATTCGAATTTGATCAGACCCTTTGTGGTTTTTGTTAAAAACATGTTTAAACTTGATTTTTGTAACTTTCTAGTTTAATAGGTTGTTACAAGTCCATTACAACCCTTAATATCACATGTATTACATACCTAAGGTCCTTAGTCCATCATTTTCCAAATATTTTCCAAGAATCACATGATCCATGAGTTTACATACTTATTTGTTCATTAACTTTCATAAGTATACTTTTTAGGTAACTTGTTTATATACACTTTTTATACATAAACCACACTTGTATAATACTTATACATCTATTATTACATGATTTTAACAATAATATAGCGCATGACAAAGTATATCATACCATGATCATAAGTAAAAATTCCATTTTTCATGTAAATAAGTTTCCTAGATGATGATTAACTACATAACCATTATATACACATAAAATAATAAATGTAAAGAGATTAAGAGTTTTATATAACCTTAATATGAAGTAGGATGATGAAAAATATGATCTAAACCCTTGTTTACCTACTTAACCCAAGCTTACAACACTTGAAAACCCTAGATCTAAGTGAAACAATAATCTTGAACCTTCTTGCTTTAACACTTGTAAATCCCAAACCAAACCTTCTAAACAACTTAGGTTATCTTAGATATGATGTAGGAACACTTGCAAGTATGATAAATAAAATTTGTATGGATGGTTTGTGTATTTGGTTTTTGGCCGTGGGATAGGAGGAACAAAAAGGGAGAGAATGAAGTTTTTCACCTTATGAAATAAAGTGTAAGTGTTTACTTACTAATGAATGCCTTATATACATATTATAGTTAGTTGTAAATAAGTCTAGGTTCATGAAAGACATGATGAGGATTTCTAGGGAAAGTCTTGGTCTTTACTTGTGAAAGTCCTTATGTTTTAATGAGATGTGTTGTACATAATTAAGTTGCTAGAAACTTATGATATTTTCTTGAGATTTCTCATCCATATCCAGACATAGATGAATATGTATAAGATATTTTTGTAATTTTTGAGTATTGGGTATAATTGTGGGTATTTGTTGAAGCGTAGAAAAGTTTTGGTGGTTCCGGGTATGCCTAAACGTATTTTATCGTGAAACATAAACACTTTACCTAACCAAATAAAATAAAATGAACAAAGTTAATAATTGGTATGTGCTTAAATACACATACCGTTTGCCTAATAAAACGAGCTAAAAAGACCAATAATGACCAATAAATACAGAAAAATGCATTGTATTCGTTTGTATTGTGAATTGTGTCTTGCAGGTAACGGATAGTGCACAAATGGACTAAAATGAAGCAAAACCGAGCACGGAAATGGAAAGAGTGCAAGAAATCAAAACTGAAGTCGTACCCATCTTTTACGGACCAACCCGAACCTATTTTATTGGGTCGGGTCAGCCCAAGATTGATAGTATACAAAACATAAGCCTAAAATATCACAAATCCAAGTCCATTTATCCTATATCCTATCTTGGGCCCAAGTAATAATCCAAGCCCAACATCAAAACTATATAACCCGGGTCAATATAAAAGTCTAACTCATAAGTCAAATGTATTGTTTATCTTTTTCACTCTTCCCTCCTGTTTTACCCTTACACAGAACAAGAACCACACGCAGGGTAAAATCTCCCAAATCACACGCTCTAAAGTACTTCTAGAAGGAATCCTAACAACACTAACACCCTAATTAGCAATGCTAGCAATTCCCAGCAATACCATTGGCTATTAGGACGTGGTACGTAATCCAACGGCTCAAAAGATGATGATTATGAGGCGGTTTGATTGAAGGGCCAGGATTAGAGATCATGGGAGCGTCCTGAAGGCTAGAAGGTTCCTCTCACCCCTATAAAAGGAGGCTTTCACACATAGAGCAAGACGTGTAGGATTTTAGTAGTAGTTTATTTTAGTAGCTTATTGTAATTTAGCTTAAATGTCTTTTAAATTGATGTAATTCTCTCTTTTATAAGCTTGTAATCTGTTTTTGATATTAATAAAAGTTTCATTTAAATTATTATTTTTTGAATTTTGTCTTTACTTATAATGATTTAATCATGATTTAGTTAAGATAATAAGCTCAAAATAAGTTCATTATTCTATAAGCTATAATTTAATTAGTTAAGCTTGTTTTAAGCTTAACTGGTTAAGCTCATTACTCAAACTTACCTCAGCTTGTTTTGGAAGATATGTCAAAAAGGGAAGGGCTTATAGACCTCACCAGCTTGTTTACAATAAGCTGGAGCTTGTAGAAAAGCTCCTTTGAGCAATTTAAGTCCTTGTTTAGCTGGGACAAAAAGGTACTCTTCATTTTTCTTTTGTAGCTCATTTTGTATATTGGTTTTGTAGTTTGCTTATTCTGCTTATAACTGCTTATTATTACTTATTCTGTGTTCATTAGTCTATTGTTAGCTTATTATGTGTGGTTTTAAGTTTTAAATAAAGTTTGATTTAAGTTTTTGAGTATTTTAATCATTTAAAAGTTAAATCTGTTCTTAAGCTAATTAAAACTGCATATCTTCATAGATTATTAGATAATGCTTATTTGTCCTTTCTTTGAGCTTAAAGTGTCATCTAATAGCTTAAGTCTTAGTGTGTCTTATTAGTTTGAAGCTTATTAAGGCATGTTTTGAGTTTAAATATGGTTTTCAATCTTATTTAAGCGCTGGTCGTTTGCCCAGTGTCACTGTAAGGGTTTGTCAGTGTTGGTGTGTCGGTTGGAGTTGCTAGGTAAAGCGCGCTGAAATTTCTAGGTGTTTGTGTCGTTTACGTGTGATTCCGGTTGTTAGTACTGAGGTGAAAGTCCTCTGAGTAGGAGAGGGGTGTTTGGCACAAGCAGTACTAACCTAGGTTAGTACTGTTTGATTGCCTTGTGTCCTTTAAAACAAATTTGATAAGCTTAAACTAAGCTTATAAATCAGCTTTTATAAGTTTTAAAAGGTTAAAGTTGCTTCTCAAAGGTTTATACACCGATGGTTTAAATCTGTGGTAAGATAGTTTCAAATTCAGCTTATTTGTTTAAGATTTGATTAAGGGCTTTTTAGGTGTTGTTTTCCTGCTTGTTTTAGGCTCAAAATGCAGTAGAAATAGTTTGGTTTAGTTATTACATGTGCAAGTTTAATTAGTGTCACAATCTGTCTTTGTGTTTTAGTTTCATTTTCAAAGCTTAAAATCTAGTTTTTCAATTGCAAATTTAGGTTAGATTAAGGTTGTTTAAGGGTCTGAAATTCATAATATAAGCTCATTGGATAGTAAGATTAATCTGTTTAAGCTTTGTGAGTTTTCACATTAGCTTTTTCTAGCTTAAATTTAGGCCTGCAGTTAGTATTTTAGCCTTTTAGAAAAACTTTAAAAAAATCCAAAAACATAGTTAATAGCTAGAACTGCCTTATTCATTAGCTTTTTCTAGCTTATTTAGAGTTCTAAAATTTGTGTTTTTGGCTTATTCTAGTAGCTTATAGTTCAAACTTAATCTGTTTTTAGGTTTTGAGATCTAGCTTTTTGGTTTTCTAGCTTAAAAATTGGCTTAAAAAGTGCTCTTCAATCTGTTTTCATAGCTTTTCTCAATAACTGCTTATTTGATTTCTGAACTTATGGCTTATTGGATTTGCTTAAATTTTGTTTAGTTTTGCGTATTAGGCTAGGTTTAAGGTGTTTGTAGCTTAATTAGCTTAGGTTTGAGCTTATTCAAGCTTATAAGCAATTTCAGTTTAAGTGTTAAAGCTTAAAAGCTTTTAAGTCATAACTGTCACCTTAATTAAGCTTATTTCTAGCTTATTTGTAGTTTTTAGAAAAAGTGCTTTCATTAAAGTTTCTTATTTTTATTAGTAGTTAGCTTTTTCAAAAAGAAAAAAAAATATTTAAAAAAAAAGAAAGGTCGTAGGGGTCGAACCTGTGACCTCTCCTTTATAACACCAACACCTCAACACACACACTCATCACCAACTGCCCTTAGGTCTTTTTCGATTATACATCCACACAATTAATCTTTTAAACCCTTTTTACCAAATAAGCCTTCAGCCCTATTTAGCTTATTTATAGCTTATTCCAATAAGCTGCTTGCTCCATTTTATTTTTCCTAGGATTAGAATTGTTCAAAGTACTTTTTCTAATTTTTTTAGATTTTTATAAATTAGTTTAATATTTTTTTTATTAGTTTTAGATTAAATATGTTTTTAATTCATAATAAATAAAATAAAAGTCAAAAAATATAATTCTTTTTTCTAAAATTAGTTTTAATCATTTAGGATTTATAAAAAATAAAAAAAATTCAGGTTTCTAAATTTTAATCTGTTTAGTTATTTAAGTTCGCGTTTTTTAGATTCCCGTTATCATTTTTGTGCTTTAATCTTAATTGCTTTCGTTTTTAGCTTGTCTTTATTTGTTTTTGCATGTTAGTTGTAGAAATAGAAAACCAAATCAAAATCCTTGAAATCATTCAAAGCACGCGATCACGAACTTAACCGATTCTCAATTCACACTTTGTCGGGATACGACTCGGGAAGATTTGAATTTTACTTTGTATAAAAGTAATCTTCTTAAATCCTTATGGAATACTTATTACTATACTATTATTGATATTATCCTTATATACGTATTTAGAGACCAATCAATTTTTGGCGCCGTTGCCGGGGAGGTGTGTATCGAATATCGCGTTGAAGTTTGAAGATTAGTGTTTTGAAGACCCTTCCTCGTGAAGTTGTCATTTTATTATTTTTTTATATAAAACTAAAAAATACAAAAATATTTTATTTTTCTGATTTATTTTCATAGATTTTTTAGAAAAATCAAAAGTACTTTTCCTAAAGTATTTAAAAAAAATAACCAGAAAAACCAAAAAAATTGAAAAACAACAAAAATAACCGTTGTGTTACTTGTGAAATCAGCTCACCTTTAGACTACAAACTATAAGAGAGGTATAAGGAGGGTTGATCCGACGAACTTCGACCCGAAAGGAGAAGGTTTTTAATAGCTTCGCGCTTTCCCGTTCCTCCACTTCTTTGTGCGTTTTCTAGAGAGCTACCCTACACTTGTTCGATTATCGGTTACAGAAATAATTTTCTTTTTATTTCTCTTATTTTGTTTTTAGTGTACTTCAACTCGATCGTCTTTCAAAATTTCCTGCGTGAACCTTCTGCGAATCTACTTCTTAAACTGAATCATAAACGTCGTAATCATAGACGTTCAAAATAAAGAGTCAAACCGTTCGCTCTTGAAGAGACTCCTGTAGTTATGATGGCTGATCAACGTACTATGGCGGAATTACTCCGTGCACCCACCAAGGGTTATGCGGAGGCAATCGTAGTACCACCTATTCCCGCTGAGCATTTCGAGCTCAAGCATAGTCTAATCAATCTTGTAACTTCAAAACAATTCTTCGGTTTTGAGAAAGAAGATCCCCATGCTCATATTCGATATGTTTAACAATGATTACTTCTTACGGTTGAAGTACAAAGATGTGCTCGAGACATCGATTAAGCTTATGCTTTTTCCATTTTCTATCAATGGTCCAGCCCAGATTTGGCTCGACAAAGAACCTTCTCGTTCTATTCTCACTTGGGACGATCTTGTGTCCAAGTTTATTAACCATTTCTTTCCTCCCTCAAAAACAACAAATCTCCATAATGAAATTTCAAATTTTCAACAAAAGTTTGAGGAAACATTTAGTAAGGCATGGGACCGTTTCAATGGTCTTCTTCATGCATACCCACATCACGATTTTACCGAATTGCATCAACTCGATGCCTTCTACAATGGTTTAAACCCATTCGATCAAGATTCTTTGAATTCTGCCGCCGGTGGCAATCTTTTGGAAAGAAGTGCATAAGATGTGTTGAAGATTATTGAAAAACAAATCAAAAAGTTAATTAAATCAAGAAACAAACCGATTGTTTCTCAAGTGAAAGCAAGTAATGTTGAATCTTCAGAGATAGCCAGTGCCTTGACTAGTGCCTTGACTAGTGCCATGACCGCGATGTTTAAACAACATCAAGTAACCCTAGCTCCAGCTTCCGTAAAAGCTGTTGAGGAATCTTATGTTACTTGTGGTGGTGCTCATTCTTACCGACAGTGTCCTGCCACCGATGCAACACTTTTTTGGGCTATCAAGACAATATTCAAGGATATGTTTCATCAGCCATAGTGAACTACAATCAGGGAAATACCAGTTATCGTCCCCAGAGTGTAGCTAATCAGTTTTGACCACCCGGTTTTGCTTTACCGAATGTGTAAAATCAAGGGTTTAACCAGAATCGAAGAAATAATTTCAATCAAGGTAACCAGAATTATCAAGCTCCACCTCAAGTTGGGACCTTTTCCAATAAACGAATCTCTCGAGCTACATGAAGACAAATGACGTTAATATGAAAATAATGCAAAATCAAATAACCAACATGAGGACGGAATTAAAGAAAGAGATGGATAATACGTTGACTAGACAAAACAATGCGTTCAAGAATGAGTTAAAGAATGAATTAACGAATGATATTAAGAACATGATGAGTAGTTTTTTTCAAATGAATACCGCTTCTTCTTCGGGCTCGGGTTCACTTCCTAGCAACACCGTTGCTAACCCGAGAGGTGACTTGAAAGCAATCACCACCCGAAGTGGTATTTCTTATGATGGACCTCCAATTCCACCTCTTCCCAAGGTGGTGGAACGGGAACCCGAGGTGACAAAGGATACGGTGCAACCGAGTACCGAAAACATCCAACCTCTGGTAGTCTAAATTCAAGCTCCATTTGATGAGCCCGTTGTTGCTCCTAATCCTAAACCATCTATACCTTATCCTTCACGAGCTAACAAACAAAAACCCCATGAAAAAAATGATAACCTAGCTTTGAAATTTGCTTTAATGATTAAAAGTCTCCTTAATAACAAAGAAAATCTGTTTAACTTAGCCAAAACACCGGTGAATGAGAATTGTTTGGCGGTTATCCTAAAAAAGTTGCCCAAAAAACTTGGAGACCCCGGCAAGTTTCTTATACCGTGCGATTTTCAGGGAATGGTTGAATGCTTAACCTTGGCCGATCTAGGTGCAAGCATAAACCTTATGCCTCATTCTGTATGGAAGAAGCTTTCTCTTCCCGATCTTACCTCCACTCGAATGACTCTCGAGCTCGCGGACCGATCAATTACACGTCTGATCGATTTCGCCGAAGATTTCTTCGTTAAAGTGGGGAAATTCCATTTTTCATCCGATTTTGTGGTCGTTGATTACGACGCCGATCCTAGGGTTCCTCTCATTCTCTGGAGACCTTTTCTAAGGATGGCTCGAGCATTAATTGATGTTTACGGTGAAGAAATAAGTCTTCAATTTAATGATGAAGCCATAACTTTTAAAGTTGGTCAAACTTCGAGATACTCCTACAATAATTATGAATCGGTTAATCAAATCGATGTCATCGACGTTTCATGTGAGGATTATGCTCAAGAAGTGCTCGGTTTTTAGATAGTTCTATGAGTGGAAATCCCACTCCGTCTTTAGATCCTATCCTTTCTACTTCTTTCCCTTCTCTCACTCCTTTTGAAGGAGGCGGTCTTGTTTTGAAGAAATCAAAGTTGTCTTACAAATGATTCAATTCACCGGGAATCGATGATGCCGAACTTTTGATTCAGAAGGGAGACCTTCTTCTACTCGAGAAGTTATTAAATGATGATCCATCATCTCCTCTCCCTCCGAAAGAACTTCATTTTGAGGAACTTAAAATGATTAAATCTTCTATTGATGATCCTTCGGAGCTCGAGCTCAAGGATTTACCTTCTCACATAGAATATGCACTTTTGGAAGGAACCGATAAATTACCCGTCATAATTTCTAAAGAGTTAAAAGATGAAGAAAAGGAGACCACTTTAAAGGTTCTTAAGTCACACAAATGGGATGCATAGAAAATCTTGACATTAAGCGGTATCGGGACCCTATTTTTGTTACGCATATGATCTTTAATGGAAGACGAATTTAAACCGGCGGTTCAACATCAAAGAAGGGTAAATCCAAAAATTCATAAGGTTATCAAAATGGAAGTTATCAAACTCCTTGATGCCGAATTGATTTACCCTATCTCCGATAGTCCATGGGTGAGCCCCGTTCATTGTGTGCCTGATAAGGGTGGTATGACCGTAGTTAAAAATGAAGATAATGAGTTGATTCCTACAAGACTAGTTACTGGATGGCGTGTTTGTATAGATTATCGTAAGCTTAATGATGCGACTAGTAAAGATCATTTCCCGTTGCCTTTTATGGACCAAATGCTTGAACGATTAGTAGGAAATGAATATTATTGCTTTTTAGATGGATTTTTTGGATATTTTCAAATACCTATTGACCCAAAAGACCAAGATAAAACCACCTTCACTTGCCCTTATGGGACGTTTGCCTACCGACGTATGCCTTTTGGTTTATGTAATGCTCCGGGCACGTTCCAAAGGTGCATGATGGCCATTTTCCACGATATGATCGAGGAAACAATGGAGGTCTTCATGGACGATTTCTTGGTCTTCAAGGATTCTTTCTCATTATGCCTCTCCCATTTAGACAAAATGCTAAAAAAAATTCCTTTTTTTAGTGCGAAGACACTAATTTTTTTTTAGTTCTAAAGTGGGAGAATGCATTTTATGGTAAATAAGCATTGTTCTAGGATCATAGACTTTCAAAAGTCTGGGATTGAGGTCAACAAAGCTAAAGTTGATGTTATAGCTAACTTCCCTCATCCGACTTCCGTCAAAGGTGTTCGTAGTTTTTTAGGTCACGTCGGGTTCTATCGTCGATTTATTCAAGATTTTTCTAAAATCGCCCGGTCGATGACCCATCTTCTTGAAAAGGAAACCCCGTTTATTTTTTCGAAAGAATGTATTAAAGCGTTTAATATACTTAAGAAGAAGTTAACCGAAGCCCCAATTTTAGTTGCCCCCGATTGGGACCTACCATTTGAAATTATGTGCGACGCAAGTGATTACACGGTAGGTGCAGTCTTGGGGCAATATAAGACCAAATATTTTCAGCCTATACACTATGCTAGTAAGACCATGACGGATGCTCAAGCACATTACACTACGACGGATAAAGAACTAACCTTGTTACAAGTCCATTACAACACTTAATATCACATGTCCTACATACTTAGGGTCTCTAGTCCATGTTTTGTCCAAATATTGTCCAAGAATCACAAGATCTAAATGTGTACATACTTATTTATCCATGAACTTTCATAAGTATACTTTTTAGATAACTTGCTTATATATACTTTTTATGCATAACCACACTTGTATATTACTTGTACTTCCCTTATAACATGTTCTTAACAACAATATAACATATGTAGAAGTCTACAAAATCATAACCAAGTGTAAAAATCCATTTTTCATGTAGATAAGTTTCCTAGATGGTGATTAACTACATAGCCACTGTATACACATAAAATCATGAATGTAAAAAGATTAAGGTTTTTAGGTAACCTTAATATGAAGTGGGATGATGAACAATATGACCTAAACCCTTGTTTAGCTACTTAACCGAAGCTTACAACACTTGAAAACCCTAAATCCAAGCAAAACCCTAATCTTAAACCTTATTGCTTTAACACTTGTAAACCTTAAACCAAACCTTCTAAACACCTTAGGTTACCTTAGATATGATGTAAGAATGTGTGTAAATGTTGTAGGTAAATTTTGTATGGATTTTGTATGTGTTTGTGGTGTAGCCGTGGGTTATGTAGAGAGAAAAGAGAGAGTTTTGTGTTGTTTACACTTTGGAAATGCATATGTGTGTGTTGCTTCCATTTTATAAGGCATTATATAGTCCTAAGACTAGTCAAAGACATATTGAGGGTCTTAAGGAAAGTCTTGGTCAATACATTAAAGAAATGAGTCCTTGGTTTGTTAGGATTATGAAAAAGACTCGGTCACCCCGAGTATAATCTAGAATAACATAGCTCGTTGTCTAATTGTAAGTGTATGACTAATAGTATTAGGCCGGGCCTTTATCCCACTTGTAAGCCCATACTCAAGCCCATTGGGGCATAAACACTCATGTATATAAACCCCTTTCTAGCCATGGGAAGGGGTTGGTTGTTTATTTTATTACAAAGGTTTCATTTGGTTTTTCTCTCACTAGAAACCTCACTTTCTCTCTCTAGATAATTTGTCAACCCAATCATTCTTGCTTGTGTTATGATATCATGTATACTACAATTGGTATTAGAGCCCATGGG
Organism: Tanacetum coccineum; assembly: GCA_026074375.1. Classification (NCBI taxonomy): domain Eukaryota; kingdom Viridiplantae; phylum Streptophyta; class Magnoliopsida; order Asterales; family Asteraceae; genus Tanacetum; species Tanacetum coccineum. Next base: position 11,454 of record BQNB010125832.1, read on the forward strand.
ATGAGTAGCTAGATTGTGTGTGCGTTTCCTTGGTTAGTTTAGATCAAAAGTTTGGTTTTTGAAGGTTTATGGTCCTATTCTTGACACTCTTTGATTCTTATGTTTGTGATGTTAAAGTTAGTGTTTTTATAGTTGTTATAACCTTCTAGGACCAAGTTGTGCAAAAGAAACGAAGTGAAAACATTCAAAAGTGTGATTTTTAGGTGTTTTTAGGTGAAAAAGCTCATATTTTCTTCGTTGCGTTTTGACCTTCTGAGACATTCTTTGTTGCATTTTGGTAAAGAAAGTACATTGCATTTTGTAGTTTTGTATAGTACTTTTGTACTGCGTTTTGTCTTTTTAGAGGTTGCGTTTTGGTCGTTGCGTTTTGACCTAGAGGTTGCGTTTTGACTGCAGGTTGCGTTTTGAAGATTTTTGTTGCGTTTTGACTAAGGGAGACTCTGCCCAATTTTTTAATTGTTTGCGTTTTGATCAAAGCTCAACGTTGCCGTTTTGATCAAGTCCTCAAGATTTTCATTGCGTTTTTGATCAAATCTCAAGATTCTCATAGGTTATGACTCAGATTCTTCAATTGCGTTTTTACTCAGATTCTTCATTGCTTTTGACAATCTTCATTGCGTTTTGACATCATATTCTTCACTTCCTTTTGACTAAAACTTCACTGCCATTTGACAAAACTTCACTGCTTTTTTAAACTTGCTTTTTGCCTAATTTCATTATCAAACATTAATTCAAACAGACATATCACCTAATCCATAAACACAATCCATCACTTTTAATATACAATCACTAATCATTGATCGATCAACTTAATCATATCACAAGTAATCACTATGGCTAATCTTTCAGAGGACATCCAATGTGCCGGTTCTGATACCCGACCACCTATGCTTGATAAGGCTGACTTTGCGTCATGGCAACAACGTATTCGATTATACTGTCGGGGTAAGGGAGAAGTGGGAATTAAACATTTTAAGATCAATGATGAAGGACCATTTCAGAAGGGGACAACCGCGATAATTGTTTGCTGAAGAACCTTAAGGTCACTCAATCTGGGTCCTGAACGACCTCGAGTTTATTCAGATCTATCACAGGATGAGAAGGATAGATACAATGCAGACATTCGAGCAACAAACATCATACTTTAATGGTTTAGAAGGTTTACCAAAAGATATCTATTCACTTATTAATCATTACACTGATGCAAAGGACATATGGGACAATGTGAAGATGCTTTTGGAAGGATCGAAATTAACAAAGGAAGACCGTGAATCACAACTGTATGATGACTTTGAACACTTTTGTCAGAACAAAGGCGAAACCATTCACGACTACTATGTCCGGTTTGCCAAGCTCATTAATGACATGCGGAACATCAAGATGACAATGTCAAAAATACAGTTGAACTCAAAGTTTGTGAATAACATGCTGCCTGAATGGGGTAGATTTGTTAACACGCTTTGAACCTTAACAAAAGGCTTGAAGATTCAAACTTGTCAACTATATGCTTACTTGAAGCACACCGAGGCCCAACATGCCAACGAGAATACAGATGATGATTGGAACTCTCACATCACAGACAGTTGATCCTCATGCCTTGATTGTCAGAATGTTTCACACCTCAACATTTATCATTCTCCATTCATCAAAAAATCCACCGACCCACATATCATCAACCTTATTCTGCTGATACCTCACAATCTGATTTGGGACTTTCTCCAACTGACAACCTAATCGAGAACCTAACCAACACACTTGCCTTACTCACCCAGTCATAAAAAACATTCCTTCCTCAAACAAATAATCAACTCAGAACCTCATCAAACCCAAGGAATCAAGCTAACAATACAAGACGGCAGGGTTGTTGTTCAGAATGTTTAGGGTTGACAGAATAGAGGACAGGTATGAATGCATGGGGTTGCAGTGCCGTAGTTTTTATGGGGGAGCACACATAACAAGTGGAGAATGATAATACCGTCAAGCTAGGATGGCAGGTTAAGTGCTAAAACTGCAATGGGGTAGGCCACATAGCAAGGAACTATACTCAACCTAAGCATCCACAGAGCTCTGAATACTTTAAAGACAAGATGTTGCTAATGCAAGATCAAGAGAATGGGGTAGTCTTGGATGAAGAGCAGTTATTGTTCCTAGCTGGTGGACAGGACAATGTTATTGATGAAGATGTAGATGAGCAACCGGTTCAAGACTTAGCTCTCAATGTGGATAATGTGTTTCAAGCTGATGACTGTGATGCGTATGATTCTGAATCTGATGAGGCGCCTACGACACAAACTAGTCATGGCTAATCTGTCATCTGCAATCCATTTCATGATGAAGAGCCGGTCCGTCTTATGATTCAGACGTCTTATCTGAGGTACATGACCATGATCACTATCAAGATGCTGTTTGTGATCATCATGAAGAACACGAGATGCACGACGATGTACAACCAAACCACGTTGTTGACTCACATGCCAATTATACGAGTGATAGTAATATGACTCCTTATGATCAGTATGTAAAGGATAACGCTGTGGCGGTTGTACAAAATAATGCATCTATGGTTCCAAATGATGCATATGTGATGATAGATAATGTTGTGAATGAATCTGATGTCCTATCTGTCTCTTATACACCCTAAAATACAGTAGTTAATAATTTGTTAAATGCTGAACTTGCCACATATAAGGAACAAGTTGAACTGTATGAAAGACGTGCCAAGTTTGAATTAACAGAAAGAGAACAAAAGATTGATGAGCAACTAAGAATAGTTATTTGTGACCGTAATATTAAGGAAGAGAATTTGAAAAAGGAACTTTCATTTCTGTAAAATTGAACTTGCCTCTATCTATCAAAACATAACAAGTAATGTAGAATGAAGTTACATCTTTTGAAAAAAGGAATTTTAAAACAGAAAGAAAACAAGTACTATGAAGAATTTTTTGGACTTAAAGCTTTAAAAAGATAAGGTCAAGATAAAATATTCAAACAAGGCCATTCTATTTTTTTCCCCCAAAACAGTTCACATGATGTGTAAAACCTGGTCTTATTATATGAAGTGAATAAGGTAGATATTGCTAAAAGAACCCCCTATGTCTACATCGAGGCATGGCAAGTTCAGCCTCCTGTATATGGGTCATGTAAATGTCCACACCCAATCATGCACCGAACCATAGTACGTGATGGGGAGGAGACCCTAGAACTTACTAAACTTTCTAGGAAGAAAATGCATGATAAAATGAAAGCTAATGAATGTGTGGATAATAAGGTCAATATCACACAACCTAATTACTCGAATGATAATTTTTTAGCGACCTTCACAGCACAGAAATAACTAACTCCGGAACAAATATTTTGGTCACAAGATATAGTTAAGGATGAAAAACTGAAGCTCGTCAAAGAGCAAAACAACGCAGACCAATCAAAGCGTTGACTGTGTATCCACCAAATACCCTGCACTCTTATCCCCAGAGATCTTCCAACCCAAAAGTTAAGTGAAAATTAACATTTTTACACTTAGACAACTTTTTTTCGAATTTGAGAAAACGTGTAAAAAAAGAATCACACCAACTGGGATCACTGAAGGGGAAAGGGGTTTTGAATAAACTGGTATGTGCTTAATTACACATACCTTTATCCATTAAAAACAGACTTAAATGACCAAAAACAGACAAAAACTGCCAAATATATGTTTGTTTTGTATTTGTGTTATGCAGGAAACGGATATTCACAAAAGGACGAAAAACAAAGCCAAAAACGACAAAACTGAGCACGGAATGGAAAAGTGTGAAAAGACGAAGCCAAATCAAAGCCAAAAAGTCAACCAAGTCAAAAAGTCAATAGGAAAGTCAACCAGGTCAAGAGTCAAGTCCAGAGGAAGGTCAAAATCAAAGAAATATGACTTAAGGACCAAAAATGCCAAATCCCCCTAAAAGATTACAAAAAAAAAAAAGACTACAAGGGCTGATTTTGCAATTTACTTGAAATAACAAGTGAGGGGGCACAACTGCCAAAGTCCCAAACTTGTTTACCCAAAGGACTATGTTTGCAATAAGAGTTATAAGGTTGAGGGGGCATTTCTGCCAAACCCTCAACCTTATATCACCACAAGGACGATATGTGTTATTAACACATATACTTCGGGGGACCAATTTTGCCATTACCCAAAACCTTTTCCTGTTAAACCCAAAACAATTTTTCCCGCCCTTTTCAAACCCCAACACAACTCACGGGTTCACTTCCACCTTTTTTACCCTGCGTTTCCTTGCCATCTCCATGGATAAACCTCCCCCCTCCTCTCCACTATCTTTCCCACCAAAAAAGGGGCCTTGCCATGTTGGCAATCTCACTTTTCTCCATAACTTTTGCCGAATCAATGGCTAGGATGGATTTAAAGAAGCACAATTGCTATCAATGGCTGGGATTAGGGCTTTGAAGTCTCTCACAGAAGAAACACAAGAAAGAAGGGCTGAAGACTTAGCTCTTAGTATAAATAGGAGGCTATGTGAGCCGAATTTAGTATGTAGTGTAGAAGTCTTTATCTTTCTTTAAATTAAGTCATTTTTATGTTTCTTTCAGCTTATTTACAGCTTATTGCAAGTTCTTTGTACTCTTTTTAAAAGTTAATGAAGTGTTGAAGTTTTAAGGTTTTATACCCGTTTTTGAGTTTTATTGTCAAACTGCTTAAATTACCTTTATATGTGTTAAAAAGCTCTTAAAACAGCTTATTAATAAGCTATGTTCACTTAACAAGTTAATAAGCTAAGTAAAATTTGAACTTGTACTTAAAAATTCCACTCAAAATACCACAGCTTGTTACTTTGGATGATAAGCCAGAATTGGATGGGCTTATGGACAATACCAGCTTATTTCTAATAAGCTGGAGCTTGTAGATTAAGCTTTTACTAGCTTATTTGCCCTTGTTTAGAGCAAAGGGCTTTGTAAGTTCTCAATTTCCATTTTTAGCTCATTTTTAGCATTAGCTTATTTTCAGCTTATTGGTGCTTATTTTTCTTTTGGGTATGCTTATTTATGCTTATTATTGCTTATTAGTGCTTAAAATATAGGTGTTATAAGTTTAAATTTCATTATGCAAGTTTTTACCATTTTCTGTCCAATTTAGCTTGTTTACTGTCATTTTTAATTCTAGTTTATTTCAGTGCTTATTTCTTGTTACTTTTTGCTTATTTATGTCTTTTATGCTTATTTAACTTACTGTCTTCAATATCCATGGCTTAATTCACCTTTAATTAGCTTAAAAGTCCTTTAACAGAATTTAAAGGGGTGTTTGGGTCAAAGGCTTAAATGGGTCAAAAGAGGTTAAATTTGCAAATGGGTTGATAATCCAACTTTGTTAAGCTGTTTTATTACTTAAATAAGCTTGTTTTACAAATTTTGATTTTTAAAATCCTTTTTTATAAGCTTTTGCAGCTTCCTGTCCAATTCTGTGAAAATTGGACAGAAGCTTAAGCTTATTAGGTTAAGCCTTTCTTTAAGCTCTTTTGTGCTTTGTTTCTGTCTCATTTTAAGTGTTTTTGTGCATTTGACTTATTGCTTTGAAGTTGTTTTGACCCAATTGTGCTAATGGGTCAAAACAGTCATAAAATTTGCTAAGTGTTTGCCCTGTGCACAAGCAGCCTTTTTAATAAGCTTTTTCACAGCTTATTTGTGTTTCAAAATCAAAACCAAAAGCATTTTCTTAAAGCATTTTAAGCCTAGTTTTTAGAAATTCAAACTTTGAGCTTTTTGGAATTCATATAAGCACTTATTTTTAAGCTTAAAAAAGCCATTCACACTTGGTGATTGCTGTTTTACACAGCAAGCATTAAGCACAAGTAGGCTTTTTCCAAGCTTATTTAAGGGCTTATTAGTATTTCAAAATACTTTTCAAGGGCTGATCTAAATAGCTTTTTGGCCACTCTTTTCAATGGAATAAGCCAGAAGTCCATAAGGATCCATCTTCAAGCTTATTTTTAAGCTTAAAAAAGCTGTTCTAAGGCTGCAATTTTCAGTTTTTACCCATTTTGCTTATTCACTGTTTTTTAGCTTATCTTCCTTTCTCTTTAGCTTATTTTGGTTTGTTTTAGCTTATTAGACATGTTTGAGCCTATTTGGGCTTATCACTACTTATTTTAAGCTTATTAGAGCTTAATAGCTCTTTTGGCCAAAAACTTAAGTTTTTGGCCAATAAGCTTAATAAGCTTATTAGTGCTCATTCTGTCTTTGTTTTTACTTACAATGTGCTTATTTTAGCTTATTAGGTTAGGTTTAAGCTTATTCGTGCTTATTTGATAGCTTTTTCAGTTAAAAAATCAAAAAATAGTGTTCCTTGCTTTTTAAGCTTCTGTCGACTTAAGAAGCCCTTTTTCAGCTTATTTATAAGCTTTCTCAAAAAGTTGTAGTTTTGAAAATTGTTAAGCTCATTAAGCTTAACAACTTTGGTTCACAAAGTTTTTCGTAAAAAAAAGGAAAGACAAGGGGTGACCCGGGTGAGCAAGACTCGAACCCGGGCCTCTACCCTCGATACATCCCTTTTATAAACACCACTCTTACCGCTGCGCCCTTGGGACTTTTACGTTAGAGTCCCAAGGGCTTTAGTATTTAACCTTGTTTTCCACTTTAAGGCTATAAGCTGTTTACAGCTTATTTTCGGGCTTATTTATAAGCAAATTTTTAGTTTCTTATTTTTCGTAGGTTAGTTATAGTGTTAAGTATTTTAGGTAAATTTTTCAGAATTTTTAAAAGATGTTTAGTATTTTTTATAATTTAATTTAGTTAAAAGTTTAAAAAATTCATAAAAAATACAAAAATTATCAAAAAAATATTTTTCTTCTTTAGAAAATTTTCTTTAGTCATATAGTTTGTAGGAAAAATACAAAAATTTTCGTAGGGTCATTTTTGTAACTTTTTGATTTTTAAAGAACGAGCTCGGGTGCGGTTTTTGTCTTGACTCGTTTTTGGGTCAAACGACCTCCGTTTTCAGTCTAGTCTTTTTCATTCTTCGTTATTTGTCTCCTAGAGTAGTTTAGAAGTGAAAATTTCTTCGTAGGGTTAATTTTGAAGATTTTAGGTTTTTGACCCTTTGTTCGTGATTCGTGCTCTCGTTTTCTAGCTTAATTTCATAATTTTTAGGTTTTTTCTTAAACGTTTTTGTTTATTATTGTTTAATTTAGCTTTCCACACTCTCAAATCAATTCTCTCATTCAAACTCCAATCTTCCGACTGCATCGATTCTCTAGTCCAGCCTCGTTGGGGATAAACGACCCGGGAACATTCTATACTACTTCTCGGTTATATTGATTTTGTCTCTAGACTATTCTTACTATATATATTTTATATTTCATTATATATTATATATATTTTAAGGTGTAGTTTAGACCAACCAGCAATCATTGGTAGACTATCCCTTGATCCAGCTGCTATTATGTTGTTATGCATTTGACTGTCGGTTGTGGAAGTTACAATTGGAGTAGTCATGATGAATGATTGTTGAATTATGAAGTGATAAAGTGGATCTTAAGTAGATGTGTTGTGATTGAATCTGTGATTAATTGAAAGTAATTAATTTCCACGGGATTTTATAAGTCAAAGATTTAAACCGAGAAATTGAGTTCTTTCGCGGGATTTTACAAAATCGAGAGGAAACCGTGAAAAGTTAATTGATGTTGTTAAAGTTTGTTGATTATGTTTGTTGTTGTTGATTAATTGTCCTTGTAGTCCGAATTAAAGTCCAAAGTCCTTCAAGTTTGTTTGTCTTGATGTTATGTTTTGATTAGACAATGATTAACAGATTCCCAAATTCGGTCAAATTCGGGAAATTAGGTCTTCAAAACAAGGGTTTTCAATGGACAAAACGCAGTCTTCTTTAGACAAAACGCAAAGATGTCTTGACAAAACGCAGGATGTCTTGAAGCAAAACGCAGTGATGTCTTGAAGCAAAACGCAGTGATGTCTTTAGACAAAACGCAAGATGTCTTGAAGCAAAACGCAGTGATGTCTTGAAGCAAAACGCAGTGATGTCTTTAGACAAAACGCAGTCTTCAATAAGCAAAACGCAATGACCAAAACGCAATGACCAAAACGCAGTGACCAAAACGCAGTCTTCAATAAGCAAAACGCAATGAAGAACACCCTTCGTATAGACAAAACGCAGCCAAGAAAAATATCTTCAAACTTTCTTGTAAGCCACGAAATGATGTTAAAACTACCAAGTAATGATGCAAGGGATAGTTCTAAGCCCGAAAGTACAA
>BQNB010125833.1:7724-19701 GCA_026074375.1 Tanacetum coccineum
TAATTTCTTATATCATTCCAAATATATATAAATTTTATTTTTGTGGAAGACCGGGGTGACCCGGTGATCGAATCGGTTTAATCGGTAACCCGGTGACTCGACCCGGTGATCGAGTCGAGTGATCGAACCGGTCAAAGCGGTAACCCGATGATTCGACCCGGTGATCGAACCGGTTGAACTGGTAACCCGATGACTCGACCGGGTTGAACCGGTAACCCACCTTTAAAGTTTTTTAACATTTCAACATTTCCATTTTTAATGTTTTTCAATATTTCCTAAAATAAAAGTTGAAAATTCAAGTATTGAAAATTCAAGAATATGTGAAATTTCCTTTATATGTAGTATATAGATATATAGATATATAGATATAGATATGTAATTGGGTATTGCCAAAACGAAACAATTTATCCGGTAGATATATGATTATCATTTTTTTTGTAACCATGGTTTCTGTTCTTAAGGCTGACTAATCCACGGGGTTTAAACCCACCGCCACACAGACTCAAAACATGTAAAGTCCTCCCTTTTCAGGAGGTTGGCGTTGCCATTTCAGAGTTGTTTGCACCTAGCAGGAATCGAACTTTGGACCTCACACCTTTTAGTGTGACACTTGCAAGTCAATTTTTAAGATTGGTTATTTTGATTGCAATCTCATCTTTGTATTAGATGATATGTCGGTTGGCTCAAACCCGACTTGTGGATGGTTTATTAGGATTTATCTATGTCTTGTACTTTATAAAAAGTGGCGAAATAAGTATATGATAACCTACGGGGTTTAACATTCAACATAGTATTAATGCGGGTTGAATTATAAAACCTAGTCGGCCGCCATGAGCCGTTGAATCTATGCCACCCACTCAAATCTCTCTATCTCGATTTTCAAAACCCTAGTTGTCGGCCACCATGAGCCGCTACTAAATTTCAAAAGAAATCTCTCAATTTTCTGTTATCATCTCGTACGTTTTCTTTTCTTGTGCTACTGATATTACTCAAACATTTACCATATGCTTTGATTTAGTTTTTTTTTATTTTCTGCCTTATTTAATTTGAGGCATCCTAACATGCCGTTATGACCCTACTCTCTATCTAATTCTTTTTTTTTTTTGTTACGATCTATTGAAATCTAAACATAGAAAAAAATCAATATTCTTTTGTTTCCATCTACTTTATTGAGTTCTTTTCCAATCTCTTTTTTTATTCACATTTCATCTAACAAACCCAAACAAAAAAAAGGAGACAATGTTATCATCTTTCTGGGACTTTTTAGTATGCTCAATCTTCGCTGCTATATCTTGAAGACTACAAAGACTATTTCTATTTTTCTATTCGCTGCTAGATCTTCATCAACAAAAGAGTTATAGTATTAATGTTTTATGTTTTACTCTAGTCCGAGCTTTCGTGATTTTACCACTCGAACTGCGGGGGAGTATTAGGTGATAGGTCGGTTGGCCCAAACTTGGCTTGTGGGTGGTCCATTAGGGTTTATTTATGTCTTGTACTTTATAAATATATGATAACCTACGGGTTTAACATTCAACACTTTGCAACAAAAAAACTTTTTTAAAACTATGTTGACTTAATTTAAAAAGAAGAGTAAAAGGGTAATGTTACAAGTTAGATAATACTTAAATTAGGGTTTTCAATTTTAAATCTTTATAAGTACGATGAAAATATGTTTTGGATATACATGTGTATATTATATTTTTGAAATGATATTAAAGTAATTATGAAATTTAAAAGAATAGTAATGTAATTTATTAATTTTTTTAATGATATAGATGTAAATAATCTTGGTTAAAAATATACCTTTGAGCTATTAAATATGTATATTATGTTAGTTAGCCCAAACCTACTTGTGAGCTCTGCTCACACAAATCCATCTGGATTACTTTGTACTACCGATGTTTCTGATAAATAATCTGCATAGCAATGAAACGTGGCAATATTTATAGATTAGAGACATTCAGGGGCTACATAACAAATATAGTAAACTAGTGATGACCAGTTTGTCAGACAACAAAACCGTAAACTAATGGTAGGTGAGAGAGATACATATACGTATATGTCATTAAATTATATTTTTTAAACAAGTACGCAGAATACGAGTAACGAACTTCACCATGTTATTCATTATCTGGACTTCTCCAAATAAATTCATCACATTTAGATTACTTTATATTTTTTTACAATGAGTTACTGAACGCGTATTTTTACATAGCTGAGCTCTAAAGTAACCATATATAATGCGAGGTTTTTTAAGATTCACCAGTGATTATACATAAATTTTACAATTTCATTGGCCAAAATGTCATGTTTTTCATAATTCTCAGTAACACAAACGACAAATATAAATTCGTTACTAACCGTTGGCATTTTTTTGAAAGTTCTTAGATTTTAGTTGTTGTATATGAATCACAAGAAGCAGAACATACATAAATTGGAGTGTTAGCCTTTTCATCCACACTAAAGTGTCACTAATATAACTTTTGAAAGTTTATTATTTCAACTTCAAAACATAATGAGAGCGTGGGTTGTGGAGCGATATATACCTACTTTATCTCCAACGCGCCCCTCCGCACCGCCCCGTCCCAAAAAGAGGTGTCCACAAACAAAAATTAGACAATTTATGATACGTGTAATTAATGCTAGTTTTGAGTGATAAAAAATTATTTTTACCCTCATAGTTAACATAAAAATTAGGAATGAGTAATTAATACATGTTTTGATTATAAGGGTAAAGTAGGAAAACAAGTCATTATTACTATCCAAAAATAAAAACTGAACACTTTTTAGGACAAACATAAATAGTAAGGTGGACACTTTTTTTGAGACGGAGAGAGTAATACTTAATAAAAAATATGCCGATAAAAAATGCATTTAAAACCCAATTCATTAATATATTTTGCATCAAGTAATATACAAGAGCACTAGGTGCAGCAACGTATGAGGTCGTTGGTCTAACGTGGACCAACGTTAAACTTACATTACTGCACCGAGCAACTCGTTGGTTGAGGCTCGTTGCTTTACCAACGGAGCGTTGGTTTTGTATTGAATATTGTAGGGTTAATATACATGTCATTAAATTTTTATAAAAAGTGCACATACGGTAACGAACTTTCATGTTATTCATTTTGGTTCTTAAATTATAATTCATATTACTTTATATGTTTTCAAGAGTTACTGAACGCGTATTTTTATAATAGTTAAGTATCATATATGTCGTGTTTTTTAAAGTTCAATGATTTACATATATTTTTACTAGTTCAGTGACCCAAAATGTCATGTTTCATAAGTTTTCAGTAAGCAAAAGAACAAAATGTAATTGTTACCTTACGTGCATTTTTTTGAAAGTTTAGTAATAAATTTGTATATTAACCCAAAAATGCATTACTCCTTTCGTCCCACACTAAGCGTCTAGTATAACTTTTTAAAGTTTATTTTTTCAACTTTAAAATTTTTATTTGTTTCGTTTGTGTTTATACATCCCTCCGTCCTAAAAATGTGTCCTACAAAAACTAAAATTTTACAAATTATGATACGTGTAATTAATGTAGTTTTGATTGATTAAAAAGTTATTTTTTCCATCATAGTTAATATAGAAATTAGGAATGAGTAATTAATACATGTTTTGATTATAAGGGTAAAGTAGGAAAACAAGTCATTATTACTATCCAAAAATAAAAAATGGACATTTTTTTTGGGGCAAACATAAATAGTAAGGTGGACACTTTTTTTGTGATGGTGTTGGGATGAAAGTAAGTATTACTTAATAAAAGTTTACCTAATAAAAAATTGCATATTTAAAACCCAATTCATTAATATATTTTTGCATCAAGTAATATATAAGAGCACTAGGTGCAGCAACGTATGAGGCTCGTTGGTCTAACGTGGACCAACGGTAAGCTTACATTACTGCACGGTAACTCGTGGGTTGGGGCTCGTTGCTTACCAACGGGAGCGTTGGTTTTGGCATTTTTAGATTTTCGACCGATGACCAATGATAATTGGCATCTTCCTTTAAAAAACCATTTATACATTATATTTTTAAAACACCCGATTTCACTCTAAATAAACACAAACATACAACAAGTTTAACACACAAACAAAACACTTTCACTTTCATTTCCACATAAACTACAAATACGAATCCGAATGCGAGTGATGAGTATAAAAACCTTTCTGATGACGATGACGAAACCGACTTTTGGTTTATGACGAAAGCTATCGAGATGCTCGAGATGATGCAACCAGAAGTTCACAGTTTAACGACATGAAATCCTATATACCGTGAGTACGACGAAGCGGAAGCACATTTGATGCGTGGCTGTTTTGGTGGGCATCCAAAATATCCGACATACAAGTTTAGACGCCGCTATCCTATGAGCAAAAAACTATTTTAAGAAATAGTCGAATGTATATCTTCTTATAATGCCGGTCCTCTTCCCGAGCACTTTAAACTCTTTAAAGTCTGTCCTAATTGTACGGGTCTAATGTGTTCAAGTGCTATTATGAAATGCACTTCTGCCATACACCAATTAGCATACGACACAACACCTTATGCATTTGACGAATATTTAGGTGAACATACCGCACACGATTGTCTTAATAATTCTAATATGTGCATTGGTGATTTGTACATGCCCGAGTTTTTACGAAAGTCGGACTTGAGTGACATCCAAAATTTATATGTTGCATATAACACGTTCATGATTTTTCGAGAATGCTTGGAAGCATTGATTGTATGCATTAGGAATGGACAAAGGTCCAAAAATCATGCTCGACTGAATTCTGATGATGGCAGATCAAAAATATCCTCATAAATGCTCGTTGTTGTTGCTAGTCACGATTTGTGGATTTCACATGCTTTTTTGGCATAGCGGGTGGGAAAAACAATATAAACGTTTTATGTAATTCTTCATTATTCGACGACCTTGTTGATGATATCGCACCCGTGGTTCCGTTTCTAGTAAATGGAGTTCAATATGAAAAGGATATTACCTAGCTGACGATATATACCCACAGTGGGCAACGTTTGTAAAATCATTTACAGTTGCAAGAGAGAAAAAACATGGGCTTGTTAAACGGCGGTAAAAAAGTACAAGAAAGGATTCGAACGAGCTTGCAGTGTTCTCCAAGGACCTTGGTGAATTATACAACAACCGCGCGTTGTTATCACATCAACAAGATACGAAGAATCATGTATTGTTGCATCATATTGCATAACATGATTTTAAAATATCAAAAGTTTTTCATAACTTAATTCAACGAGTTGTATGTTATTCCGCAATCAAATATACAACGTACTTGGGTCAAAAGATGTGAAGTTCAAAGAAGAAAGGCAAAAGATTACGTGACAGACAAACTCACGAAAGCCTTCAACAAAAGTTTTTGGAGCATTTATGGCAACGCTGTCAACAACAAAATTAGTTAATTAATAACCAGATGTATTTTTAGTTTTTCGTATTTTTTTAATTTTCATATGTTTTTTCCATATTATAATTTGTATTTTTATTTAAATAAATAAAATATTGTTGTTGAAAAAACGAAAAGAAAAAAATATTGGATCAAAAGAGTAAATTAAGTGAAATTTACTAAGGAGGAGGGGGTGGGGGGGGGGCTGTTTATAAGTTGTGTTAAGTGTGTTGTATGTTAAGTGAATGAAAGCTCATATGGCGCAGTAAGTTGCAACATAGTGCTCTAACAAAAAAATAATAATTGAAGTTAAAGTTAAAGTTGAAAAAAAAATGTCATGACACTTATTATGAACGAAGATTTTATAAAGTAACATCTATGTCGTTTTTTGCATTCTTTTTGCAAAGTTGCCTAACAATCTATTGTTAATTTCAAATTCTATTTATGTGTACAAACGAGGTGGTAGGCTCGCGCTCTGCTACGAGACGATTAGTGAGAGTCGTTTTAGGTTGGCTGAAGTGGGTCCTTTAGTGATTGCCGTTGTCATTGCGATATTTTAGTGTTATTATGGCGAACAGACCATAACCCCAAGGGCTACTTTTGTAAACTAAAAAAAATTAAGTTAACGGTCATTACTTACGGTCGTTAAGTAACAAGCGTTCTCAAGGACTATTTTTGTAAATTAAAAAAAAATAAACGAACGGTCGTTACTTAATAGCCGTTAGTGGGGGAGGGGGTATTTTGTATTTTTTTATATATAGTGTTAGTTTTTAGTATTTTCTTAGAATCGGTTAGCAGACTCTACATTACTAGATATGACCTCATAAAATAACATAGTCTAGGCCGGCGAGTGAGACGATGGGGGATAAGCTTCATCGTCGGGTTACAATCCTGCTAATTGTATAATATATATAATATAGTTATGCTCTACTCGCATCTTTCTATATAGTTTCTCTTGTTTTGACATTTTCGTCTTTTTTTAATGATTTCAGCGGCTTACAACTAGACTTAAAGAAAATTAATTACCTCTGCATGACTGGATGATGTCCCTCCAACTTCGTCTACAACTGATGAGTGTTCCTTTTAACATTCATTGCAATAATAATCATATGTAAATTAAACGTTGCTCGTATTGTATAGTTGTTATAATGATAGAAAAATAAAGAGAAAAAACATCTTACAACATTTTCACATTCCAATTGAAGTTCCAATGCTTTCTCAAGTCTTGTGACAATCTCATCTATATTCGGGCGTTGGGATCGTTCTTCATTCAAGCATGCATACGCTGTTTCTGCAAAAATGTTCAAGGATCGCGGATCCATTTGTTTCCATAGATCCGGATCAATGATACCATCAAGCATTTTCTCTATGTAATGGAAAGTGACAACTGGAGTCAAATACTTATTATCTTGGTCGTCACTTACTGATTTCCTACCACACAATAGTTCAAACAATATTATCCCAAAGGAGTATATATCTGACTTGTGGTTCCCAATGTTGTTCTCTGAACATGTTGGGTCTGTATACCCCTTTTTAGACCAAACAAAATCAGTATGGAAAGAATGGTGCCTTTCAGATGCGTTAATCTTCATGGAATGCTGAAATTCCCATAATACGGGTTCCCAATCATCATACAATAGAACTGTGTAACTGCTAATGTTCTGGTGTAGAACGCTAATATCGCGTGGCTCATCATAATGAATGTAACTCAATGCATGCGCAACACCGATAGATATCTCCAATCTTTTCACCCATGTCAACGTCGGGTCACTTAGATAGTAGTTAAGCCTTCCCCTAGACTCGCGCTTGTAAATGATGGTCTCTGCACCAACTTCATACCAAAACCCGACAATAGAAAACTTCTTCTTATGGTTGTGGACTAGATAGCATCGAAATCTCCGTCCAAAACTGTTGTTCTTTTTCATCCCATTCTTTATTAATTAACCTCCGAGCAATGATATCTATCAACTCACCAGACCACATGAGTTGTCCCTTGTATCTCTTTCCAAATCCACCTTCTCCGATGACATTTTTATCATCAAAGTAGTTGGTGGCGGATTCTATATCTTCAAGGGGGATTCTTAGGTGAGCAAGGTGTTGGCGAGGAGTGAATCTATCACAAAAAATGAAGTTTGGGTTACAAAAAGGATGCGAGAGGATATCAGTTAATATGCAAAATTAACAGCAAGTGATGCATAATCCAGTATAGTATATATGGCGATCTCCCCTAAACGTCTCTTTTGTAATCCTAAGTGATAACCTAATATTACTTTTCTTATTGTACTCCTCCACTTAAAATAACTATTCTTTGATAATAATTAATTATAAACATAATTATCATTTTATTCTTTCTTACATATTGCATAATGAAAACTTTTTGGAAAAATTTATGTGATCATCTTTTATGACAAATAATACACGATATAAATAACTTCTTTACTACAAGTGTACTACCTATAAAATTTCAATATGTATCTGGATAAAAACCCTTAAAATAATTTAGCAGCGATTTTATTTTTAATAGCATTTAACCATTTGATTTAACCACTTGCTTGTATATAACCGTTTAATCGGGGTGCTAAAACAATCTGAAACCGAAAACTAAGCAGCCGGCACACTCAATCCAAAAAACAGATGAAGAAAAACGGATAAAAAACTTAAACCAAAACAACCCGTAAATTAGAAAAATGTTTAAATTATTATTTTAATTGTTTATCTCCAATGACACTTTACGTTATATATTACATTATTTTCATACGGTTCGACTCAATTAATTTTTTGGAATAGTTAAGTGTGACTCGATCCACTGTAACCGCTCATTTCGGGTACCACTCTTTACAGTTACACGCTTAGTACGGTTCGGTTTCAGACAATAACAATAAATTTCTTTGTTTCCACGATGCAGTGGCGGATGGAAAAATTATGATTCACCAGGGGGCATCCGGGCGACAAATGGATCTTTTGTTATGACTTGAGACAAATCGGGTCGGTTTGATTAATGACAACATAAGTTCTTTCTTCATGTAGAGTACCACCTTAATATAGGCGTAGATGTTTATAAAATAGAATTTGATTCATACCTTTACTTTTTTTTTCTAAATAAATGTTAATATTACATTGATACATCAAACAAAAAATACTTACGGAGAGTTTCTCAAGCAAATTGTATTAAAGCGTTTGCCACATCGACGATCTTGTGGTAAAAAGGCCGTGACTATTATCATTAAATGTGAAAGGTTTCTAACTCTATTGCCCAAAAAATTAAATGTAAAAGGTTTTTTGTTCGAATTTTATCATAGTGCATAATGATCAATCAACCCACCTTCTAAAAATATTAACAATTTTAAAAACCTACAAGTACGTCTTAAATTAACATTTAACATATACACTTGCTTATTAAACAAAAAAACATAATAATAATATATGAAAGAATTATTCTAGGCTTTCTAGCTATACGAATTTAATTATATTCCATGACAAAAGAGAGATATAAACTACTCCCTCCGGGTCGGTTTTGATTAATGGCAACAAAAGTCTTTTCTTCATGTAGACGTCACTTAATATAAGCGTAGATGTTTGCAAAATAGAATTTGATTCAGAATTTTTACTTTTTTTCTAAATAAATGTTAATATTACATTTATTCATCAAATAAAAAAAACTTAAAAAGATTTTCACAAGCAAATTGTATTAAAGTGTTTGCCACTTCGGCGATCTTGTGGTAAAAAGGTCGTGACTATTATCACTAAAATGTGAAAGGTTTTAACCTTTTACTCAAAAAAATGTAAAAGGTTTTTAGTTCAATTTTATTAAGCGCAAAAAGTGATCGATCAAGCCACCTTTCTAAAAAAGATTACAATTTAAAAACCTACAATTGCGGTCTTAAATTACATTTAACATTATACACTTGCATATTAAAAATAACATAATAATAATATAAGAAAGAATTATTCTAGGCTTTCTAGCTTTACGAATTTAATTATATTCCATGACAAAAGAGATATAAACTACTCGTACTACACAAAAAAAAAGGGGGACGCAGCTGTCACTAAATGCATATCATATTAATATATTATATTTAGTACTAAATATTACTCCGTAGTATTTACTAGTACTATAAATTTTTGTCCCATAGCTAAAATAAGCCAATCACGCATGTGACATGTCCACGTGCTGTCCCATTCTCCCATATATAACTCATCTTCTCCAATTTGTTCTGATAAACCAAACGACCGGAAAATTATATTTGCATTCAACACACACACATTTTTGAAACCTGACAGAGACGTTGAGGGCCATTCGGAGTTACATTTTATCATGCGGCACAAACATCCTTTTATTTTTTCTACTAATTTCACTTTTTTTCTACATAATTTGTTTGTCTGCGAGAACTTTGTTGGGGGCGACGCCCCACACTACCGTACACATGATCCAAACCTTTAGTGTTAACTAGGGGTGAGCAAAAGAAACCGAAAAAACCGAAACCGAACCGAAAACCGAAAAAACCGAACCGAAAAACCGACCGAAACTAGAAACCGTTGGTTCGATTTTTAATTTTTCAAAAACAGAAAAATTTCGGTTCGATTTCGGTTTTTTTCCAAAAACCGAACCGAACCGAACCAATTTATAATAATATATAATTAATATAATATAAATAAATAAATAACAAATCATAATTTTAAATCTCATATATTTTGATCGATGAAATATATAATAAAATATAATATGTAATCATAATGATTATAATTATTTGTGTTTACATTGACAATAAATCATTAATACATTACAATAATCATACTAATGTGTATTTTTTACATGCCTGTGATGTCTCCTCATTTCAATTACAGTGTAGAAATAGTATAAATTTGTACGCAGAACATAGATTAGGCTTATATTAAGTAAAAAATTTAAGAATATAACCAATTTTATACGTAAAACAAGTTTATTAATATAAATTAGCCACAACCAAATATAAACGGTTTGAAACTGAAAAAACCAAAAAAATCGAACCGCAAAAACCGAGATAAAAGAAGTTCGTATGAGAAAGTTATGGTCAAAATAGCCCATCAATCAAACGAGAAAAAGTTGTTGTGGTATTTTGGTCGTTAGTGTTCTATACGAACTCGTTCTTGGGTGATTCAAAATGTCATTAACGAGAAAAGTGGTATCTACAACTTTCATGTTTTTAGCTAAGCATAAAACTCGAAGAAAAAAGGGAATATAAACTACATCGGTTTGACATTTTGGAGTCAAACCTTGTGAATTTTAAAAAAAATTCGAAAGATTTGACCCCGAAAAGTCCAACCTTGCAGATTTTACAGAATTCCGCAAAATGTCGCAAAACTTGCGGATTTTTTTGGGTATTTCAGAATTTTTGAAAAAAAAAATAAGCATTTGGTGGCGTGTGCTTGTAAAATGGGTATTTTTGTCATCTTCCTTTTTATCAAACAATCATTTTAAGTTAATTAGTCTTATTAATGGTCAAAAGAAGTTAAAAATGCAAACGTTGCAAGAAAAAGTTAAATAGTTCAATTAACAACTGATCAAATCCTAAGGGATTATTAAACCATAATTAACCCTCAAATATACAACCAAGCTATAAATAAGTCAACTAATATGAATAATTATACCACTCATTTAGATATGCCTTTCCGTTTATCAAAAGTGATGAAATATATATAAATTGGTTTGTTTTTTTTCATCAGTTGAAATTAATATAAATGAAAAGGGAAAACATATTATAAAAAGCCATAAAAGATAAAATTTAAAGGTCTTACCGGCCTGTTTTCAAGTGCTAGTTCCAAAGCTTTCTCGAGTCTCGGGACAATGTCATCTATATTTGGGCGTCGTGATCGTTCTTCATCCAAACACTCATAAGCTATTGCCGCAAACATGTCAAATGACTGCAAGTCCATTTGTTTCCATAGAACCGGATCAATTAATTCTTCTAGTATTTTGTTTCTATAATGAAAAATGGCCGCTAGACCCAAATACTTATTATCATCTTCATCAATAATTGACTCCCTACCACAAAGTAGTTCAAACAATACTATCCCAAAAGAGTAGATATCCGACTTGTGGTTGACACTTTTAGTCTCTATATATGTTGGGTCTCCATACCCATTCACATACGTAGGTGTATAAGTATGAAATGAATGGTTCCTTTCAGATGCTCCAATCTTCATGGAACATTCAAAATCAGATAACTTGGGTTCCCAGTCATCACTCAATACAACTGTGCCACTGGTTATGAGCCGGTGTATTACGCTAAAGTCGCGTGCCTCGTCATAATGAATGTTGCTCAATGCATGTGCAATACCGACACATATCTTCAATCTTCGCACCCATGTCAACAACATCGGGTCACTTAGATAGTTGCTGAGACTTCCTCTGGTGTCATCCTTGTTAATGATGATCTTCTCATCATTTTCATCACAAAAACCAACAAGAGAAACCAAATTTTTATGCTTGAGATTAGAAAGCATGGAAATCTCCATCCAAAACCGTTGTTCTCGATCAGTCCTTTCTTTATTAAATCTCTTAGCATGGATATCAATCAACTCACCG